>LTAE01000708.1:53748-73494 GCA_001647135.1 Pontederia paniculata
CATGTAGGTCTTTGCATATATGGGTGATATGATTCATCTATTTCTTCGGCCTTTACATACTCTAACGGGATGAAAGTCCCCTGCTCCTGGATTCTGCAGGTGAGAAGTAATTGAGATGCCCATAAAGATGATGGCGCTGCTCATGGTGGCCAAAGCACATGGTTAAGCAATGGACTGGTCTTAGAGTCAAGTTTTGTTATGTATCGTCTTTCTTGGACTATGCATCATCTTCGGGCAAGTGTTGTAAATTTTATGTCTTTCTCATGTTAAATGACCCTTATGGACAAGTTGTGGTATGTTAAGTCAAGTACTCGGATTATGTTATCTTTAACCAATGTTTAATGTCTTCCGCTGATTCGTACTTGTGTCACGATCTTATATGTCCTCGCTGAGTTTATTTCATATTGTTCTAAATTCCTTGGTTATCTTTGAGTTGTTATATGGTTTGACCAGATTTGTCAAAGGTCAAGTCAAGGTTAATTGTCCCGTAGCGTCCCGGAGAACGTTCCAAGCACGTGGCGAATATCGATTCGTCCACGTGGCGGGACGCGTTTTCGGGGCGTTACAAGAATATCCTTCGTCATCTCGCGCCACGGAATGCTCGAATTCTCTGCATTCCTGCACAGACCAGAAAAAGAATAACAAGATCAGCACCAAATTTTCTCAATGAAAAATTATGAAGAAAACGTCAACAGTTATCTACAAAGAATCTTGTAAGGAAGTGATTGCCAGGAGAGTACCTGATGATGAGCTGCCTCGCCCCCAGCTTCATGAGGGAAAACAGTGGCTTAAAGGAGATGAGAGCTCCGATGAGCCGAGACAGCGGCGTCTCTCCGGCCCATCGAGGCAAGTCGAGCTCCCCTTCCCCAGCCTGCCGCTCCCGCCGCGTTGCGGCGCCGGAGGCGCGGACGACGACGGCGCCGCCGCGGCCATTTTTCAGGTTTCTTGGAGGAACTGGGACTGCGATGGCGGAAGGCGGAGACAGATGTGGTATTGACGAGTTTGGGGAGAACCACTCCCAAAGATGCCATTTTTTTCTCTTTTCGGAGTGGAAGAGGAGGTTTTAACTGACTGGTAGTTTTTGCTTGCTCTTGTCCTGTCGCGAGACGGGTTTTGACTTTGGTCTCGTTCGCGCCATAAAAATTTAGCAGACCAGAATCTAAGTTGTGATCTCGCTATCTTGCTGCAGCTTATCAAATTGCTACACGTCGGATGGAGGATCCATTTTTTTCGAATTTATATTTCGGTATTGGGAAAAATATATTCTTCATGGGCCAATTTTTCTGGTGGTTTTGTAATGGGGATCCATTTTTTTATTTTTGCAATCATTTGTTCTGCAACTTTTTTTTTCTTATCATATTTTTTCATCATTGGATAATCACATAGAAAATACATATGATTACACATAAAAGACTCATGCTATATATATATATATATATATTTATTAAAATGTGTATTTACATCATTTAATGAAATAAGGTATTATTAAATTTTATGGATATACGTCCGCTTGACATGTAAAGGGATAAATATTCTTTTCATATTCTTTTATCTACACATATAATTTAAGAAAGAAAGTATTTATGTAATTATGAGCAAGTTGAAGAAGAATAAAGCATGTCTCTCCAATCATTAATTACTGAAGACATGCAACATACTTGTTTTGTCACATGGATTAATGCATCATTCTTTCTTCTTTTCTTTTTTTTTTCTTTGCTTTAATCCAAAGTGTCTTTTTGGTGATGGAAAGTGAAAGGTGCATGCAAATCTGATTTATGGATCATGTTATCTATCTGGCAGTTGATCAGAAATAGCATATATTCTCAAGTTGAATGATATTATCTAATATGTATGGGATTATTGAAGATACATGCTACTGGGGCACTGATGCTGTCACAGTTCTATGTCTGGGGTTTGTTAAGAGCGAAGTTACATGGAGGAATCCTGCGTCACTCATTGTTTTCTCCAGATCTAAGAGGTAGTACTCATCAAGGAATGGTTCAGTACTCTTCAGCAAAGTGAACTTGAGCGGCGACAGTTCCTGCAAATTTGTGTAGGCGCCCAAACCATAAGCATCTGGAAATTGGTTTTACATGATGCCATAACATCCTAATTAAGCAATTTTGAACTCTACTACAAAATTTCTTCAGAAAAGCAAATCCAAGATTTGTTTAAAACATACTAATAGGATTACAGAAAATCATATGCAAAGCTTAGGGGTTCTAGTCTGATACTAACAAACTTCAATTAACCATGAATATATGTTGGCAAATTTACATGCTACAGGAAGCTGAGTTATCTAAGGCACAAAGGCATAAGGACTGTTCGTGCATTAAGTATTGAAGAAGAGAAATATATTTCTAGAATGATAATGTCCAGCCAGTACTAACCTGAAGGACCTTGGACTTCGGCTGCGAGAAAAAGGAAACTACGGTAAGTGAATAAGAAGTGTGAGAATAAAAATTCAGAAGGAGAAGTTTCTTTACCGAATTGTCTGTCACAGCAAGAATGCCTCCAGGTCTAAGTACACGGAAAGCTTCTTTTATCAATCCAATTGTTGCGCGTGCAGGGCACTCATGAAGCTATATTGTTTTACAAGTGCAATTAGGTATCTCCAGCGAGAATGATAACAAATTATTGCAACCACACATTAAGTCGAACCACATTTATTCTACGGTATTCTTCATTGTTTTTTACATCAAAACTTCACAGAGAATCCCATGTCGATAATGCAGAAGAACCTCCACTCCAATGAATAAACTGGAATACTACAGACTATAGAAAGATTTTTCCAATGTCATCAATTTATGTTCAGCTTGATTCTGTTATCATTCTACTTGTGATTATCGAATTCAAATATGATCTAATATAGCTCTGTTTAAGAATAGTTGTGTACTCTCAAATTCTCTCTCATTATTTATTTTAAGCCTGGAATAAGATGTGGTACATATCACTTATGAATTTACTATGTATTACTACTCCTCTTTCTCCTTATTTGTGAACAACCAAAAATGGTGACGGCAGAATCCAACATGGGGATAATAGAATACAATAGTGTTAACCAATTGTCTAGTCAGAAAACAACAAATTTATGTTAGTCTAATGTTGAACTTATTCATTATAGTCTGAACTACTAAATTAAATGATCACCAATTTCATAAAGATAGTTGACCATAGCCTTTGCTAGGCATGTAATATACACACACAAGACTTTTCTTGTGGCAGTAGTCTAATGAATGTTGTTATCTATGATATGAATAAGTCAGTCACCCTTCCACAAAATGAAAAGAGTATAAATCAGGAAAGTTTATTTTTATGGCCAATCCTCTTCGATCAATTTTCTTACTGTAAAAGCTAGGCAGAAACTTATCTTAAGAATTTTGCAAAAGTATACAACTGAAAGTCCATGTCACTCTTCAGTGCAACTGTAAACTCTACTTCTCAGTTCTCACATAATGGGAAGCACCCATGTACTCCACCTTGGAAACTAATCCCTGGAAGAGTGATCTACACAACCTATCTAAATCAACAACTTGTAGCCCTTATGATACAGAATCTACCAAGATCAGATCGCTCGCTACTTACATAGATATGCATTTCACCATTTGTAGCAGTATAGATTGTGAAGAACTACTCAATCTACGACAGTTGTAACACACGCTACTGCCTCATTTACAAGGAAATAAAAGTTTACTCGATAAGTGTTTTCCGTAGGAAAAGGTGGAAAGGGCATGTGTATATAAATATATGTATGATTTCCAACATTAATAATTGCATCATAGAATGAGAATGCTAGATTATATGGCTTTAGGTCAATATCTTGATAAAGATTATAACAAGTAGAGAATTGTACAACTAACCACATAAGCAAGGGAGACTAGATCAAAAGATTTTGAAGGTAAGCCAGTTGACTCGCCGTTTGCATGTATCCATCTGATGGGTTTCTTTGTCGAAGCTTTTTTCTTTTCCTTGTATTGTGCGACTGATAGAAAGTAAGGTGACAAATCTACTCCCTACATATTATAGTAACCAGGCTCAAATAGATATTCTTGAAAGGAAACCAATAACTGTAGACCGTAGTACTAAAAAGGCTGAAAGGAAAACAATTTGCAGAGTATGAATAATGTACAATTAAAAAAATAAGGAGTTCACAATAGTTTTAAGTAAATTCATAATTTAACCTGGTGAAAAATGGAATGTGGTACTCCAAAGTAAAATGAAAATGTAATGAGCAAAACAATAATTAAAATAGCAAAAAAAAATGCACACTGCTCGTGTCTATGAGGTTAGTCTTCTTTTGCTATAATTTCTTATTGCGATTATCTTGTCATGTCTTTCTTACCTATTACTTAAAGATTTAGTGTAAAGTGGTTTTTGTTCTTCCATTAAGTTGCATGGAGACTGTTGAACAAAAATGTTATTCTTTTCCACAAAGTTAATAAAAAATGCCTCAGCAACTTTACGTGATCTTGTCTTCTATCTCAGATATTTTTATATCATGGATATCTTCATTTCTTCGATGTTCCCTGTAATTATTTTCAGATGGTATTTAAATGGGTTTAATCTCTCGTCCTTTTCTGGGAAGGAAGACATGCAAACATAAATAAAGTGACTCAAACGATGCCAAAAAAATAAATGCACACATTCTTATATATACACACACACTCTCTCTTTTAATATGGTTGATTAAATTACTTTCATAATTATCATCAAGATTACATCCTATTTTCAAATCCCACAAACAATATCAGTGTTATCAAAGACAAGCTTACTAACAATTTGACCATCTCTTCATGTTAAAATAATGAATCGAATACAATACACTTACTGTTAGATTTGCCGAAGGAAATATTTCAGAAAGATAGCGTGTGCTCACTCCTATGGAGCAACCAATATCCAATATGTCATTAATTTCGGACTCCCCTGAGTAGGCTTGTTTGTGGGCTTCAATTGCCCTTAGCCAGTTTCCACGGACTATTCTATTTGCTTCAGCAACTGAAGGAGCATCAGGTACTGCTAATTTGGCCATTGACATAGTTGCTTGTTCTGCCTCTGCTGCTACCTATAATTACAATAACCATATTGAGTTTCTGAAAAGTTTCTCCTTTTGACTAGAAAAAGTGTTTGGAACAAGGGCAATGTTAAACAGTAGATAAGTGCTGATTTCAGCAAGTTAAGTATCAGCATGGACTTGAAACATAATTAATTCCACTAGATAAGTGATATTTCTGTGTTCTTCATCATTGTCGAGCTAGGTGCACAATATGTGTTGAACAACTCATCATCTAATATGCACTTGCTTATCCTGGTGTTCAAAAAAGTTGCAAACTAGTGTATCCATATAAATAAACCTACATTGATTGTACTTTGATGGATGGCCAGTTGAAGTAAATAAGTGTAATAGGTTATAAGATATCCAGTAGTATCAAACATCATAAATGACTGAAAAAAACTGACTTGACAGAAATCTGCGGCAATTTAAGGTCCATAATCATTATAGTTAATACTTTTTGGAAAAAGATAACAAGAAAACAAGCACAGTGAATCCACATCAAATAAATTCCCCAATAACAGTGACCAACAATCCATCAAAATGAAATAAAAATTAGTGTGTGCTTACCAGCCAAGATAGGTTTCCCTCGTCGTATGCATGAAATGGATTGAGATAATCTGTCCAAAGATTAGTAAAGAAATCAATATGTATGACAGTCTGATGAGCAAATATGATAAATGTCGATAATGTAACACCCCAAAATAATAAAATAAATAATATATTAAAGTGGGACCCACACCATGGCATGAGATGCCATAAACTTCACCATAAATTCTCTTGAACTTCTCAAAAAAAAAAAATCTCTTGAACTCTCTCATGCTGCTACCTTCTCATTTGCTGCCCCATCTCACCAATAGCATGTCACCTCCCTTTCCGCCAATGGAAATAATATAAATTGGAGGTGATCGTCTTGCTGGGAATCGACCAAATGAAATAAAAGAAAAGAAAGAGAGAGCTGTTGGCTGAGTGAGAAAGAAAAGGAATAGAGAAGGGGTTTCGGGAGATAGAGAAGAAAGAGAGGAGGAGCCAGCCACGGAAGAGGGAAAGAAGGAAAAAAAGAAATAATAAGAGGATTGTTTCTGTCATCGGCACTGTCACCATCACTTTAAAAGAATGGTGGACATGATTAACGAAGGTATATAGTAGGGATCCTTATTTATTAATTATCGAGTTCATTAACATTGTCAATTTGGAATTTATATTAATATTGATTTATGAGATTGACAAAGAATGAAAATAAACACAGCACTACGGATTGCACGTAGCGCACCTAAGAACTAGTCACATCTTTTAATAATTAATGAAAGAATTATATATTATTGTTAATAATTACTGAATTATCATTGCTAATTGATAATTGTTAGTAATCATGCATTGATAATAGTGAATTAATTGATTATCATTAAATGGAAAATAGTTATGGTTAATTGGCTTATTGATATTGTTGATAACATAAGTTACATACTTTTTTTTATAATAAACATGATTTATGATTAAATATTATTTATCAAATAATATCATGATATGTATTGATGATTGTATTATGCTTCTAGCATTGGTCGTAGAATTGATTGAACTGCATCTAAAAGCATATTGCATGTATAACCGTAATTAGGCTTTAAAATTGACAACTATTGATTGTGATTACAGTTGTCTTATTGAAGACTTTACTGTATTAGTATCTCGACATATTATATTGTGGGGTGTTGATCTCATCCAGGATATTCTCAAGCCATTGATCTATGACCCGGACGTAGGGTATTGTGGGTACTATGTGTTACCCAGGCTTGGTCACGCTTATTGACATCGAAATGACTAATATCTTCAATACATCGATAAATGAGCACCATTGATTGATCAATTGATGAAACTATTGAATATGATAAATATCATATGACATATTAAGATGACTTATTGGGGACGCCTTATTGGGGATGGATATATGGGGACGGCTTTAGGAAGTCATAGGAGGGACTTCCAAAATGTCATATGATATATAATAAGAAAACGAAGTAAAAGATAAACTTCATTTATTATTGATTGGTTATGAGCCATGATCGTTGATATTAACATATTATACATCTACAGACTACATTTACTTATTGATGCTCATAACATTGTTGATAATTGTAAAGATCGAACATTGATTATTGATAAAATTGAATGGTAATAATAATGACCATCACAATGTACTAATAAGAGTTAATACCCATAAATGACAGTAGGAGACATATCTAGCTTGTGATGGATGGGTTCATGAAGATGGTACCTAATACCCGATACGTACAAGGTATGGATACGCTTTGGGAGGTATGCTTCGGGTGCGTCCCAAAACGTACCCAAAAATCAAATATTATTTTTAAATATTGGGTATGCCTTAGGGTTTGGGTATGTAGGCTTTGAATGTTTGGGAAAAAACAAGAGCGAAAAGATTGATGCCCTAAATAAAAAAAATAGCAGCTCCACAATTTCTCCAAAATCCAATTATAACTCATCGGAGAAGAAAAAAATCCAAGAAAGAAACACAAAAAGAGAAAAAAATTCCACGAAGAAAAGAAACCAAAACACACGAGTCCACCTCTTCATTTTTTCTTCTAGTGATTGATTTCATCCTCGTCATTTCTTATTCAAGCATCTCCAATTGAGGAATAGACTGCTTCCTCGTTTCTTTCTTTCCTCTTTTTCTCTTTCTTTCCTTTTTGAATGGCATGAGTTGGAGGGCAATAAAAGGTTAACATAATGGAAAATAGTTGTGACCGACGAAGAGCACTAAAAAGTATAATGACTCATTTTTTTTCTATAATTAACACTAATATACATCTTTGTAAGAGTAAAAGTTGTACGTGCATAAATTGTGGAATGCATTTAATAATATTAAAATGTCTTATTAATAATGAGCTGCTTTTGTTTATCTAATTGTCAAATAATATTAAATTTTATATTTTGACATGCATATATTTTTCTTTTTACATAATCACACTACAAAGCTTGTTTAGCCCATTTAAGTAATAACCGAAATAACTTATAAAGTCAAGTTAAAATATTAACCTTTGTATTTTGACTTGTATATTTTTTAATTAACATAGATTAATTATTAGTTATGATATTTAATGTCATAATTTTTTTTATATTATATATTTAATATATAGTAACGTATATGCACCCTAATTTTGAAAAAGATGGCGTATCACGTACACATCCCCATGTTGGGTACGATTCCATATCCGTACCTATGTAACATAGCATCTAGCTTATTAATATTGATTCGTACTGATGAATCATAATATTGTTTCGTGCTAGAATAATGAACTCATTAGCATATTGTTATTGTTAAATAATAATAACTTCCATAAAGTGCTAAGTAAAAACTAGTACATTACAAGCTATTGATTATATTAGGATAGTTGGCACACCTAGTGTACTATTGATTTTTGAAATGTACATTCATTGATATGATATTCTGAGACCAATGTTATGTCTTTGAAATAATTATGACCGTTAATACGACTAACTAGAACGGATTTCCCCTACATTGTGGATCTGTGCAGGTAATCTAGAATGAAGGATCACTGTGGCACTGCTCTCGACGTAAAAATTGCACATGGTATATCTATAAACTTTTGTATCATTATTGAGTCTTATAGTGATTATATTTTGTTACTAACAGATTTTTCCGCAGTTTATAGTTTATCATATATAGTTTATTGTTGTACATGGTCGCGTGTCGAATATCGATTCGGCCGCACTTTGAGGTTGAATTTCGGGGCATTACAGATAAAACTTGGATCTTGCCAAGGGTATGGGGGCATAGCCCTCGTTGAAAACTTTTGGGGTCTATTATGTTTTTGAGTTGGAATTCCAATTTTTTTATGATAGATGTCATATTTTCTGAGTATCTAAGGAGAATTTATATATTATTATGGGAGTGCATATATAAACTCCCGAGGGCTAGGACTAAGAGACGATATGATTTATTGTTATTCTCTCTGTAAAACTCTTATCAACAATTTTTCTACCGCCACCCGAGAACGTAGTTTAGTTCAGGGTTGTGATATTCTCTCTCGCCTGATATCCACAACAATAAAGGTCTAAGAAGTGAAAGATTACAAATAAAATTATAAGACTAGTATGGCTCATACTTTTATATCCAAGTCATGAAAATTAATAATGAAAGATATACAAGGAACACAAAAACTATATGCTCAGTGACTTCCACAATGGATATTCGATCAACATAGTACAGTGAAAACTGAAGAACAAGCTTAAGCGGCACCCGCCCTCCAAAATTTTACTAGTGTAGCTATATATAAGGGAAACCTACGGGGCAATTTTTTTTATATTCAAGTAAAAGATCATAAATTGTATAGTGATTCGTTATCAGTAATTTATGACACGCAGATTTATACATTCTACAGAGATGAAGAGGAAAGAGAGGCTCACAATCAGGGTAGACCAAAGATGGATTTCTGATGTTCTCCATCTCATTGTAAACATCTGATTCCAGAATCTCCTTCGTCATCTGGCGCCACGGAATGTTCGACTTCTCCGCGTTTCTGAACAGATCAAGAACACTTTTTCTCTTTCTTCTGCCAGAAAAAGAATGCCGGAAGGAAGCGTGAATGCCAGAACAGTACCTGATGATGAGCTGCCTCGCTCCCAGCTTCATTAAGGAAAACAGAGGCTTAAAGGCGATGAGAGCTCCGACGAGCCGGGACAACGGCGTCTCTCCGGCCCATCGAGGTAAGTCGAGCTCCCCTTCCCCCTCCTGCCGTTCCGGCCGCGTGACGGCGCCGGAGGCACGGACGATGAGAGCGGCGGGGCGGCCATTGACAGGTTTCTTGGCGGAACTGGGACTACGATGGCGGAAGGCGGAGACGGACGTGGGATTTGCGAGCTTGGGGAGAACCACTCCCAAAGATGACATTTTTTTTTCTCTATCGGGAGTGGAAGAGGAGGTTTTAACCGATTGGTAGTTTTCTGCAGTTGTCGTGTCGGGAGATGGGTTTTGACTTTGGTCTCATTCGCGTCATAAGATTTGTCAGACCAGAATCTAAGTTACGATCTTCACTATCTTGCTGCAGCCCATCAGGTTGATACACGTTGGATGGAGGATCCCGTTCCGAATTTATATTTTACAATTGGTAAAACATGTTATTTTTTTCATGGGCCCATTTTTTGGCGGTTTATTTAAGGGAATCCGTTTTTTTTTTATTTTGCAATTATTTGTTCTTCTATTGTTGCAAGTTTCTTTTCCATAGTAAAATCTAATAATTAGTTAGTAAATTTTTATCATTGAGTGATGACGTAAAAATATGCATGAATAATGAATACTCATAAGAGATTAATATGCATGCTTATATTGTTCATGGGCCAGTTTTTTTGGGTGGTTTACAATGGGGATCCATTTTTATTTTTGCAATGATTTATTCTTCTATTATTGCAACCTCTTCTTTTTTTCATATCCTCTTAATTAGTAGGTTTTACTTTCATCACTGAACAATCACATACGATTACTCATAAGGCTCATGCTATAAGTGTGTATTTTCATAATTTAATGGAAATAAGGTGCTATTAAATTATATGGAACTTATCCGCTTAATGAGGTAATATGCAAAAGGATAAATATTTATTTTTCATAGGAACATTTGGTTCTTTTGTATACACATTTAATTTGAAAAAGAAAGTATTATCTATACATATCACAATTGTTGACCCCTTTTGACAATCTTCTTTCTTTCCCTAATCTGATTTCGCAATCTAAGCTTGCTAGAAAACAAACTAAAATATAATTATCCATTATTTGTTCAACAATCCTCAACTAATTTATAAGTTTAAATAAGTTGTATGATTGGTGCAAACACAAGATGCTACTAGGATTTAAACCTTTAGTTAATACAATTCTCAATGAAATAATTCATCGATTGACTTCACTCAAAATTGAAAAGTTGCACTCATAATCATACTTTATCTAAATCAAAGATTATTTAGCATTTTTATGATCACGTACTCATCTTGAACTTCATGAATATTTATAAGAATAAAATATCTAAAACTCTTGATCTAAGTGGTATCACTTCCCTATTCATATGAGTGAAATTACTACGATAACACGTATCAATTTATTAAGAGCATGAATCGGCTCTCTTAAATTATGCATATTTAAAATGCACTAAATCATAATTTTTGGTACTCTTATATATGCATATATGATATTAGATTTATCATTTTAGTATCTCAATTGACTTTTTGTTGTCTATGAATAATTATAGATTTTATTTTGGCAATAAAGTTTTTTATTTTATTTTGTCCTTGATATATCTTTTGTTAATGAGATTGCTGAATTAATTTTGAGACAATTGTCATCTATCTACAATCTATGTACATATCTATACTTTTTTTATCACATCATGATCACACCTTTATATTCATCATTTCATTGATCTCCAACTTTTGTATCAAATACATCTATAGTTTTTAATGAGATTATTAACAAGTCTTTCATTGTTTTTCCACTTGTAATTTTCATTGAGATAATAAAAATATCTTTTTAATGACTTTCCACTTATGAGTTTAATGAGATGATAAGAAATGCTTTTAATAATTTCTCATTTATGTTTTTTATTTAGATGCTCAAAAACTCTTTTTAATAAGTTCCACCTTATTAGAGATGATAAAAGATTATTTTAATAATATTCATGACAAAGAACTTTTTTTAGTGACTTTTGAAGACATGTAATCCAAAATTGATTTCTCATTCCGAATATTACAAAAGAAATTCTTGACAATCTTTATTTGCTAACTCATATAAAGTACAAAATGCAAATATATATTTTGTATTTGATATTCACAATTTAATGACTTTTATATTTGCTAACTCTTATAAAATATAAATATATTTTAATATTTGATACCTAAGATTTGGCTACATTTATATTTGCTAACTCTTATAAAGTACAAAATCAAATATATTTTAATGTTTGAAATGAACAAATTCATATCCAAAAAGTCACAAGCATATTCAAAAATTCATAAAAATTCTAAATTAGCATCCTGGCATATCCTTCTTTTTTAATCGTGCAAATAAAATAAATATTGAACCATTAACTTACATGAAAGAAAGGAAATCAACTTATATCCATTATAGACGATGAATGAATAAAAACATACCTTAATATGGATATACAATATAGATTCATAAACATAAACGAATTGTTCATATCTTGTAAACCCTTTGAATATCTTTACAAAATTATTCAAAATTTTGTAATAGGAGGACCAAAATTGTAAATAGTAAAATTTAAAGTTTCAAAGTAAGAGTAAGTCTCTTTTAGAGAGATATTATGTCATCACTTGGATGGTACAGGGCTAATAAAGTTACTCTTCCAAAATAAAATGAAAACCTTATGAATTTCATAAGTAATAATGTTAAGAAATTTTTTATCTTTTTTATTTAAAAATGACTTATGAAATCTTTTCTTTGTTCTAATCTTATAAGAGTTTGTTATAAGTTATAAATGATGTTTAAAAGTGCATTTAGTTCTTTTTTATTCAAAGAACACATCCTTTAACGAGATGCACCTCTTGTAATATGAACAAATATGTAAATATAAATATGAACGTAAATTAATAATTATACATTCATATAACTATACAACAAATTATTTAAACATGATCTATTTATATGGTCAAAAAAAGAGGGAGATATGTCATATATGCAAGTTGAAGAAGAAGAAAGCATGACCCGCCAATTATTAATTGCAAGACATGCAACATAACTAGTTCAGTCACATGGATCAATGCATCGTTCCTTTTTTTTCTCTCTTTAATGTATACTAACTTTTTAGAAAAGTGAAAGTTGCATGACATATATATATACGTCCACTTACACATAGGACTGTTAGTGATTTATATAGGAATGAAAAGAGCATTTGAACTTCAGGTTAATTTTTTTAATTCATCGGGTCTGAGGAGGTGGAGATAACATGCTACATTTACTAATGAAAACTTAGGCTGCTTTTTGGATATTTACTATTAAAGTCTTTGCTTTTTGAGGACTAATGATTGAATTAATAAAGCATAATTTGCTTTATGTTGTTCCTTTGTTTGGTAATTTTTGTTGCTTCGTCTAGAAATTGACGGCAACACATTGTCACAATCTTCATGCACACCATAACTCGCTAAAGCAATATTTATTTATAACAAGCTTCCAATTACAGCTTTACCAAACACACCTTAATTCCACCAACACCTTTGCACTATTGCTTCTCGTAAAGTTCAAAAAGTTGCCTTATTTTGTTGTGATCGACAGAAAATTGTCATAAAGTAGATTATTTGAAATTTATCATACACAAACTTAATCAGGTGCTCTCCAAAGATACATAAGTTTGATCTCTAAGTAAACTTTACTCTAATTAATTTGTATTATTTTAATTTACGTATTTCATTATGATGAGAGCAATTTTCAACAAAAACAGTTTAAATAAAATAAAATTTTGAGACTTAATTCGATCACTTAATTTCGGCATTCATTGATTATCTGACCGAGCCTCGGATCATCAACATGCCAACAAAATACTCGTAAGATTAGAAGCTAAGTGAAGCGTTATCTTTATATATAGTTAAATGTTAGTTTATAGCATGTCTCATTTGTTAGCGGCTTCACTATTTAGGCTTAAGTAAATATTCTTTTTATTTATGCATAAACAATTAGACGTCTATTTGCATCTCTCGAATTTGTCTCAATTATTACTTAACTCCTTCCAATACCATCGGGGTTGTCTACTTTAGGAATATGTTTTTTTTTTTGAAATACTGTCTCATATATTACATATCCAACAAGTATTATTTATTTTTGATTTGTTGATACACAACTGAACACAGAAAAGTCTTTCCGAATTTTTGTCCAATAATTGTTTTCACAGATTACTTTTAATGAAACCACACCTGTTCAAAAAAGAAAAAAAATGAGCTCTCAGCCCATCTTAATGATAGGAAAGGACTAAAGTCATGGATTCCTCTCCTAAATAAAACATTATCTTAGATATTACTCTCCTTTTTTTTCTTTAAAGAAGTTTATAACCTAGTATATGAAAAGTGCAAACAAAAATGAAAAAAATCATAATTAAATTTGATTGACATAATAATTGAATAACAGAGTCGTTGTATTTTCAAAGTGATGGAAGCTAATATTTTTTAGTTCAATTATTAAAATAATTAATTTATCAAGAAAAATGATGCTAATAACTCTCCTGATCCTGAGCGGTAGCGAGAAAAGCAAAATTATGATTTGCATATACTTGAAACGGATGTGTGCCATTAAAGTGTTTTAATTTATGATGGATGGTAACCTTGTCCACAATAATTTTGGACTCTCCATCTTAATGTTAGAGGCAAAAATTGATTCCATCTCTCTCACACACACCTCTTTTTAAAAATGAGACTTGTAACTTAAACTAAGAAAAATAAACAAAACCACTTAAACTCTCCCGATTAAATTGTGTAGAGTGTAACAGAACTC
This sequence comes from Pontederia paniculata, assembly GCA_001647135.1. Lineage (NCBI taxonomy): Eukaryota > Viridiplantae > Streptophyta > Magnoliopsida > Commelinales > Pontederiaceae > Pontederia > Pontederia paniculata. Next base: position 68,319 of record LTAE01000708.1, read on the forward strand.
CAACTCTAATTTCAAGGAATTTGAATTCCTAATCCATTTATTTATTTTCCTGAAAATGCATTTTTTGTTATATAATGCTGAGAAAAAGCATAGTTTGATTATTTGAAAGAAATACCTTTTAAATGAAAATTAACCAACTTATTTATATTGGATTATATCTTAATAAATTAAAGTATATAATAAATCAATATAGCAAATACATATAGGCGACTATGAAACTTCTAAAGGAAAAAAAATTATCTTTCCATGTTCATCATTTTTTAACCTTACAAGGAAAACTTACGGCATTATACGTTCAACCATCGAAAATCAAATTTCCTTTTAGCACGACAGAATTGTTCAAATGTTACTAATTCGAATATTTTTTTTGAAAAAAAAAATGTAAACACTGCATCAACATAGATTAATAACAAACGTTACAAATACACAATTAGTAAAAAAATGAAAAAAAAAAAATTGTGTTTGTATGTACTTGTGTCCGTGTGTACATATTTACGTCAAAAAGATGCACATATTTTACAAATATAATAGAAATGTATTTTTCTTTTATTTTATATTATGAAAAAAAAATTGAATTAAAACATACATTTCCCCAATAAGTGAACACCCCCAAAGATTCTGCACCGACTTGAGAAACAGCAACAGCAGCTTTACTCTCTCTCTCTCTCTCTCTCTCTCTCTCTCTCTCTCCTCTATATTTCTCTCTCTCTCTCTCCCCTTCAGGTTTCAGCAAGCAAACATCATCAGCTAATCTAGATGGATGTGTAAGTCTTCCCATTTTTCTTCTGTTTCTGTTTTTTTAAGCAAATCCAAGTTGATGACAAATGGGCAAGAAGAGAAAAAAGATGGACAAGAATCTATCGAGCAATCTTTAATATTTTTTGATTGGATTTGACATTAAATTTTGTGCAGATCTGACGACAGCAACAACACCGACCAGCACAAGAGTAGCAGCCGTCGCATGTGCGGTACTGCGACTACGAGCATCCATGTGACGGCGCTGGACGGGCTGGTGAACGTGAACTCGCTGTTCACCATCGCCGTCTTCGTGGGGCTGTCGCTGACGTCGCCGGGGCAGCGCAGCCTGGAGGACAAGTCGGCCTGCGACGCCGGCCCCGACGTGGCGCGCAACCTGCTGGTGTTCGAGGTGGTGTCCTTCGGCTGCTTCCTCTTCTCCAGCCTCGTCGCCCAGGGCCTCAAGCTCGCCATCAACCTCCTCAACAGCAAGGACGTCGACGAGGCCTTCCGGGCGCACATCAACGCCCGGGTGCTCCGGCTCGGCATGCTCGCCTCCGGCGTCAGCTCCGTCATGGGCTCCGTCTTCCTCCTCCTCTCCATGGTCAATGTCATCCAGATCAGGCTGGGCATGCTCTCCTGCGGCAGCCAGGCCGCCGTCAGGGCCGTCGCCGCGCTCGCCGTCCTCGTCTCCGCCGCCCTCGCCGTCTACGTCACCACCATCTTCTATGCCTTCACCCATTGAGCTCTGTGTGTGCCTCATGTCTTGCTTCATTTCTTATATTTAACTACATTTTTATCCTTCTTTTTTTTATTTTTCTGGCATCTACTGTTAAAGTCGAAATCTTTTGTTCTCCCTCGAAAAAAAAAAAGAAACAAAAATGAAACCTGCCAGTGGAGATGTATAAATTGATGCCGAACTGTGGATAGAATCAGCATAACAGAAACAGAATGATGTCCTTAGTCTGTTTTATCTCAGCCAGCAGATAGAATTTGCAGGGAGGAAGTAGAACTGGAGCTTTAAGTTGATCCTGGATGATTTCTCTGGCATCAAAACATCTTCTTGGATTCTGCTCGAGTTGAATCTGAATCAAGAAACTGAGTCGGAACTCTTTTACTTGTGTCATGTATACAGATGTCCTTTTTTATGTTTTCCTTTCTGAAAACAAGGAATTAGTATCAGTGGAATTGATTAAGTTAGACAATTATTGCCATGTCAATTTATGAGCTTCAGATTTTGTTATATTTGTGAAACATTGCTATGAATTTAACTTGTTCAATTAGATAATGTATCAGCAGAATTGAGATGGTTCTGTAGAGAGTAAACACAGGGTTTCCTTTGTGTTTATAATGGAACTTTTTTTTTGTTTCAGCAATGTCTTGTAATTGATCATGCAAAGCTTGTACCAAACGAAGTTTTTATTGATGAACAGCTCCTACAAACTGATCCAATGGGGTATGGTTGCTTCTCAGAATGTAGTTGTAAAGAAAACCAATAGAAACCAAGAGCTGCTTTAAAAAGGATTCACTTTAATGCTGTCTACAACAATGACATCATTCTGCAAAGGGTTAATTGATTTGTAAAACAAGCAGTAAATTATTGTTTTGATATGATGCATGAACCATAAGAACTTAATTTGAAATCCATATATGCTTTTATATTTACATGCACAATTATAATGTCCTCCAGTTACTTGCAAGCATAGTGTGCTATGCAGATAACCATCTTTACTTCTGACTTCTAACACCACGATTTGCTATGATACTTGTGAGCTGTACTCAAATTACTATTTCCCTCTGGTTATTTGCAAGCAATTATTCATCAGTGTCATCAGTTTTGTAAAGGTGTGCACATTTATCTTTGTTACACCATGTCCAAACTGGATTAGGACTTTGTGTTTCCAGACATGGCTGAACTTGCGCCAAGAGCTGCAGGGACAAGGAATTGCCAAAACAATGTCGATGCAATATGCTTACGCTTTCCAGGGCAAACACTTTCTTACAAGAATTGTATAAAGAACAGAAAGATAAACATAAACGTGTATGCTCATGCTTTCAGCATAGGCATCCAAAACTGCACTTCACATTTCTCGAGTCCCTTGAGGACTAGCAAGAAATGCCTCACACTTTATGCACCATCGTCCAGCAACTGGATATCTCCTTTGTTTCCTGAGGTGTATTTCACTAAAAGTAGGATGTAAGCCCCAGCTTATTAAGATCTGATGCATCTATAATTTACCTTGGCATGTCTATGTATCTATCAACAACTGACCATGTAGAAAGTTCTACAACAAATGGTGTGTTTATTTTCAGATATCATCCTTGAATATCATCTTAATTTGTTTCTGATCTGATTATACTGAGATTTTGGTTTGCTGTTTTAGGGAACCTTTTCCTAAGTTGTAAGTTCTAACAACTGCACAGAATTTTTGGGTACCCATTAGCTCCTAAAAGAACACTTGAAAAAGGAAAGGACACTATATATTGATAGACAGGTACTTCAAACCACCATCTTTACTTCTACCATCGTTTTCAAAGGCATTGATTGTGTCTTTAATCATTGATCGAAATTTATCTTTGGATATCCAAATATCAAATTACTATTAGTCGTACAAATTGAAAGGAAAGAAAGTTGCATCTTTACTTTACTTGAAAATAGGATACGCACTTACTACTGCTCATTTATTGCATCGCCCACTCACCTTTACTTGTACCATTTTTTTGGTCACCAAACAACTCAACATATCGACCTTGTTTCTCCGTTCCGGATTGTGTGGCCTTTGTTTTTCATTTTTATCGTGAAGGCACATAAGCCTAGTAGCAGAAGAGAGAAATAGCAAACAAAGGACAGTAGAAAGAAAGGGTGTTCTTGACTATTTCGATCTAATTTCAATTGAATTGAATCGGATTGTTGGTCAAGTCGAATTCAAATCGATCCGATCATCAATGTGTCATATACGAATTTAAATTTTTCGAACCCTATCAATCCGACCCAACCCGATGACTCAAAATTTTACATATATTTTTATTAAATTTGAACCAATTTATTTTTAACAAAAAAATTATATTACTTTAAAATTAAAATATTTTAAAAATTTATACTTTATATCCTTTAAAATTATTATAAACCGTTGAAAAAATATTTCTTTTTTCAAAATATAATTAATATTAAGTATTATAAAAAATAATTAAAAATATATGAAAAAAATTTAATCAGATAAATCAATGACCCAATCCAATGAAGATCGGATAGATTGGATTCAATAACTAATTTGTTATCAACTCGACCCAACTTAACTCGAACAAAATAAAAAGTTTTAATTCTTAATAATTGAATTCAAAATTTTTTAAAGTGAACTATAATTTTGTTTAACTATTTAAATTAAATAATAATTAATCAAATTGATCATATTTGAATTTATATAACTAACATCCGACCTGAGTCCTACCCAATTACAATTTTGTCAAGTTAGATCATTAAGTTCATCGAGTCGACCCAATATCATAACCCAAAAGAGGACAAATACTGACATCAGATGTGCAGCTTTAACCTTGGTTTAATAAATGTGGGTAATACGATTTAGACTTCTTTGGAGAAGTGATTTATAGTTGGCAGTTTTTTCTTTTCTTCTTTTAGTATCCAAAGGTTGGTGATATTTTATTAATGGAAAGCCTAAATACTTAAACGAATTTTCTTCCTTTAATCGCATTAGTGTTGACAATGTTGAATTTAGGATCTCAAGAGTGTTTTGATGATCACAAATTTGTAAAGGAACTTAGTCTATACTGATGAACTTGTTGAGCTGATTTTCATAACAGGATGTATTCAAGTTCAGAGTCGAGTGGTCGACCAAAGCTGAAGGAATGGACGACATGTGCACACGGAAGATATATCAGAAGAACTACATGTGCAGTGGTCATCCTAAGCATATGAAGCGGTCGACCAACATCAAAGGAAGAATATATGTGAAGAGGAGCAGAAGCATGATGGAGAATATATGGAGGGATCAGGGGTTGACCGGTCCACCAGAAATGAAGGAAGGACGACCGGAGTAAGAGGCTGACTGAGGAGATCGCCCGATGATGAGAAATGAGCGGCCCAACACAACACCTTCCAAAGCAGAAGTTGGAGAACGGGCGGTCCAAGAAGAAGTAGATGCCCAGAGAAGATAGCCGAAGAAGGAGTCTTGGCTAAGCGGAGGAGTAGTCGTCCGAAGGGCTCAAGGTGGAGACAGTGGACGACCAGTAGACTGCCAAGGCTGAGAGTGGACGTCCAGAGGGCTCATGGTGGAGACAGTGGACGACCAAAGCAGAAGGCAGGAGGATGGATGGTCGACCGCAGGTTGAGTGCGGGCGACCGATTGACATCAGGTGAAGACAAAGGACGTCTGAAGTCTTGGAGAGAAGACAAGCGGGCGCCCAGGAGTTTGTCTGAGCTGAT
>LTAE01000709.1:4165-57733 GCA_001647135.1 Pontederia paniculata
AGAGAGAGAGAGAGAGAGAGAGAGAGAGAGAGAGAGAGGAGTAGGAAAGGAATAAGGACAGTGGAGGATTGGCTTTGATATTTTTTTTATCCCCCGCCGTCTACTTATAACTGCGAGAAGCTGCAATTTGGTGGGGTGCACTAGAGAGTTGTAAAGCATATTAAGATCATAAAAAGCGATAACTATGACCTGTTTCTTTTCCTAGCAAAAAAGATGCATTAAACTCAGCCGCAATGTTGTCGTGTTCAATGTACCAGCAAAATGTATGTATTCTCTTTGTAATTATTTTCCTGTTCAGACTGTCTTTAAAAGGATCAGGAAAACAAAATGAAAATAGAAAAGTTACGTTTTTCGAATTTTCGTAACTTAACAATTCAAATTTGTGACAAAAAATGTTATTAAATATAATATATCCTTTATAACTTCGACACTCAGCTCCTTATCAGTTTTGTATATGAAAAAAAATTATCAATTCAACTAAATTTTGGTAAAAATAAGAAAACATTCAAATCATAAACAGGACCATAAGTAGTTAAGTTTATGATAGTAACAGCAACTACATATACATGTGGCTGCATTAATTAAACATGGATGAATGGTCAGATATTGTTGGGATTAACCGGTTGAGTTATTAATATTAATACGCCCAAATTTATCGTACATTTATTCCTAATTTAATCTTTTACGCGCTAATGTAATTGAACTTGTCCTAGTTCCTACTACTAATCTAGAAAAAAAAAATAGAAGTTGACATTATGCTCATTAAGTACATTTTCATGTGGACAATTTTATATTGTTTAGTTATGTTGACATCAAATCCAATTGGCACAAATTTGACAGGAATTAATTATTGACACCCTCAATCAAATCTTGGCCACAAAGGGCAGGAACCGCTGGAAACGTTGAATCCACGGAAAGAACCAAAGGACCATAGTATAAAAACGCATACATGGAAATTTAAGCTAATTTTGGAGCCCATTCTCAACAAGTGGATGAGTCAAATAATACCAAAACTTTATTGTATGTGCATTGTATACATTAAAAAAAATATAATTTATGAATTGCGCTACTATTTCCTCCTATCATTTCCCTAAAATTATGACATTTCCTCTTCTTTGATGCACTGTAAATAATTATCTGTATGGAAATATAAAAATCCTGGAAAATTGTCAAGTGAAACTGTGGTGACTAATTATTAATGATCAATTATGATTTCAACTGATTAAGATAGAAATGACACACGCTAACATTCCTAGACAGGTCAATTAAGTTGGCCCTTATCCAAATGAGATACGAGAGGACCGCACGCCTCTACCTCTCTAGCTGCCATTGTGGACTTCTGCATTTTCCTGGCAATGCTGCATTTTAACGTATAAATTTACAGCACTGTGGATTTAGTTTATTTACGACAATGTTTTAGTACCAAATTATAATAGTCAAAAGTTTTTAGCATTTTGCACATAAAAAGTAACATACAAAATATCATGTCAAATTGAATCGAAGTAAATCACAAGTTATAAAAGAAGATTATGTTAACACACGTTTTATACCGAGTTAAGAAACTTCGAGTTATTATATCTGAAAGATTGAAGCACGATCGAGGGTTAATTTAGGTGATAAGTAGTTTATTTTTGTTTAACAAAATAACTTTTTTGTACATAAATTATTTTATAGGAGTCTCACCCATACCACATGTTTTCCTTCTAATATATCATTTAGAAGATACAATAAAAAGATAGTTAATGATGTGTTAATTTTAATGTTTTAAATCGGGACTTGACCAGTCGGTTCAATCATGAAAAACTGGTAAAAAAAATCAAGTAGAACCGGGAGGAACCGAAAACAATGGGTTGAACCAATCAACCGTCAACCCAGTTCTTTTATTTTTCTAGGAAAAAACATATAAAATAAGGAAATAAAAAGGAAAGAGGTTTAGGAGAGGAAATGAGAAAATAAAAGGAAATATGTTAAGAGGCTAAGAATTATAATAAAAAAAATGAAAAAAATATAATTGTGATTTCACGTTAACAAAATATATATTTACTATATCAATAATATATTTTAGAAAATAAATGACTACATAAATTAATAGTTTAATTATTCTATAATAGCATAGTTCATTTTTTTCAAATTATAATAAATAATATTATGATTTAAAAATTTAGTTGAAATAAATATAAATTGATTGAATTGAACGGATTCGATCATGATTCACTATGATTTATTGATTCAATTTTTAAAATATTAGTTTTAAAGTATTTAGAATGTTAAAATTTATATCTTAAATTTTATTTTGTATAGAAATCAAGTGACTATTTATTTGTCTTTTTTTTTATAAAAAAAGATTTTCCACAAATATATTAAAGGTAGAACAAAGAAAAGGGACAAAAAATTTATATAAGTTGATACTGATTCAACATTAACTTTTTCTCCAAACGCACAACTAATAGAAAATTAAGCCACTTTTAACAAACCAACTTAAAAAAAACACACTCTCAATTGCATCCTTTATTCTTCATTTTTTTTCGTTCATAATAATTTAATAGACAGTTGAATTGACAAAATTTTCTTACTTAACCAACGAAAAACATAATGAAAAAAATAATTAAATTTAAATTCAAGACTACTAATTTTGTTATCTATGAAATTTAATTACTATTATCATTGAACTAAGAAAATTATATACTTTTTTTCAATCGAGACGGCGACGTTACCTAAATAACTTTTAGATACAAACATGGAATAAAGTATATGAGAAGCCGGCCACATTTAAAGCATGGCAACGAACTAAGCCAAATGGTCTTTTGACTCCTTCCCAAACCGAGCACTTGAGACGCACCCAAACCGTGTTTATTGCTGAAGGGATGGATGTATGCAAATTGCAACCTTATGACTTGCCTATTTGCAAATAAAACCAAAGGTTGTGCACACGTTTAAGACGCATTTTATAAGTCAAAAGTAGGCGATCCAAGTGATGCATTTTTATCTCATTTTTTATTCCATCAGTTGGTATGATATATGGTATTAGTTAGGTATAAAATTATATGTTAAATAAATTAATATTATTATTTATTTTTTAAAAAAATATTCTGTGTCTTTTATAAACAACTAACCTTATTATCTACCCTCTTTTGTCGTACTTTCTTTCTCTTTTTTTTTTAATATTTTGAGGGTGCCTTTGGGGTGCATTGGTACCCCTGAAAATTTATATAAGAGTTAGCTACTACTACTCTTCATATTTAAAGCATAGCTTGAAATAAAAGTCGCCGGTTCAATCCTTAACGCACTCACTCTTTTTCCATTTAATTTATGGGCTTTCTTAGCTATTCTAACTTTCATTTTTTTTATTTTATCCTTTATCTAAAATAATATACCATTCTATATTATTTTTTGAAATATCATTTATCTATTTATATCCAAATTATTATTTCATAATCCATATTATTTTTTGATTATGCCATAGTATTGGATTGCTAAATTTTAAAAGTTATATATATTTATTATATTTTATATTGGTTATAATTATAGAAATTGTTATATAACCCATTCACTCTTTTTCCATCTTCCAACTCGGGTTGGTATGCTCACAGAAAGAGCCCCTTTAAGTTTTTATTTTATTATTTATCCTTTACATAAATGAAATATTATTGTATATTCTTCTATAAAATATCATATAGCTATCTATATTAAATTTTATTATTTCATAATCAATAGTATTTTTAGTGGATTGCCATAGTGTTGAAATACCAATTTCTTTAAAAAATATACATATTTACTCTTTTATTCATATTTTTTAATATTACTCTTTTATTCATATTTTTTAATATTATTATCATATAACTTTAAGAGTATATTAGTCAATATTTATTTTAACAAACACTATAACTACTTATTGATACTATCAGCACTTTTATCCAAACATGTAACTACTTATATTTTAAAATAAGTATCAGCACTTAAAATACTTATCAGCATTAGTATTTATCAGATATTTTTTATCATGTAAGTAAAACAGGCCCTTACAATGCAATGTGCAACTGCCCATGCATTATACTCATACTTTTTCTATATTTTTTACCAAGTCGTATTCTCAGGTCATAAGCACTTAAAATACTTATCAGCATTAGTATTTATCAGATATTTTTTATCATGTAAGTAAAACAGGCCCTTACAATGCAATGTGCAACTGCCCATGCATTATACTCATACTTTTTCTATATTTTTTACCAAGTCGTATTCTCAGGTCATAAATATATATAGTAAATTATGCGGTGGAGTTTATCCAACGAAGATTCAAAATTATAAATTTGTTAGTTATTTCTCTACGTCAGATTTATTTTTCAAATGTTTAGTTATTTTAGATATCAGTGTATCAAATCATTTAGATCACAAAGTTTAAATAGATTTGATTATTCTTTCATGTATTCTTATGATTTTATATAGTTGTTAATTATCTATTTCTATTTTTGTTCTGTATGCACAATATGTACATATAACCTAGAATGAGAATAATGAGAGCTTTTTTGAACTTTTCCTTCGTAGAAGTTATATTCTTATTATTTATTCTTCAATATGGATGAAGAAAAGTAATAATGTAATATATAAGATTCTCATGATAAATGAGAGTTGGATCTGAATTTGATAATTTATATTGGTATAGAATGTGGAGAGAGTGTCCACAACTTTAAACATAATCCGTAAAATCGTTTTAAGAGTGAAAATGCACACCCTTGAAAGAACTAAATGTTAAATATGTTTTCTCTCTTATATTTCTTAATAATTGTATATTTATATATATAAATTGATCAACAGCTGAACACTTTGTAGTTACAATTGCAATTATCATCTTATCTACTTGTTGCTAAAATGTTCGATTATTGGATATCATATTAAATTCTCCAGATATAATTATATCTACTTAGAGTTGTTGCATATTATACAGTGTGATTTTATCTACTTGAGTGTTGTTGAGCTGTTCGATATTCGAGATCATTATTATTAAATTAACGGGGGTAAAAAAGAATTATTATTATTAAATTACATGATATTATATTATGTTATATATTATAATTATTATTAAATTAGATGTGCTACTAATAATCATAAAAAATTTAAGTCAATACAAAAATAACATCTTTAAATTTATACTATTAGAAATTTTAACACTTCCTTTCACGCGCGAGAGGTTGATAACTTTTAAGATAAAAAATTAATTTTTAAATATGAGCAACGTCGAAGTTTGAACTCAGAAGTTAAAATCTCTTGCTTTGATATTATATTAAATTAAATATGCTATTAACAATCATTAAAGCTTAAGCTAATAAAAAAATAAATTTAAATTTATTTTTTAATAATTATTATAAAATATATTATTTTAGCAAATTTAGGTTTAAATAATAAATGTGATACTTTTTAAGGGTGTTGTGCTCAGGGATGGACCGAAGAAGAAAAGTTAGAGGGAGGGTCAAAATATATAATAATAAATTATAAAAAAATTGAGAGGAATCAAGATTTGAACCATAAATCTTTTTTATGAGAGTCAAAATCATATGTCTACTACACCAATTTAATAATTATAATAATTTATTAGTATTTATTTTATTTATTGATTATAACTATTAGTGTATACTTATATATATATTTTATACATCAAAAAGTTAGAGGAGGGTCGAGGCCCCACCTTATACGTGGGTTTCGCCCATTCATACGCCCAAACATAGCTACTATGGTTCGCTCAATTTCCTGTTCAAATGAGCTCCATGAAATTAATAAATGACTATAAATAATAAAGACAACTGAACAGTTTATGTCCGTGCTAACTGAAACACAACCATTCGAATTGCATAGGACAATGAGAAATTCTAAAATTCCTCGGTCAATATTAAGCTGACTCCATGACAGTGCATATTACTCTTTTATTCATATTTTTTAATATTATTATCATATAACTTTAAGAGTATATTAGTCAATATTTATTTTAACAAATACTATAACTACTTATTGATACTATCAGCACTTTTATCCAAACATGTAACTACTTATATTTTAAAATAANATTATAATAATTTATTAGTATTTATTTTATTTATTGATTATAACTATTAGTGTATACTTATATATATATTTTATACATCAAAAAGTTAGAGGAGGGTCGAGGCCCCACCTTATACGTGGGTTTCGCCCATTCATACGCCCAAACATAGCTACTATGGTTCGCTCAATTTCCTGTTCAAATGAGCTCCATGAAATTAATAAATGACTATAAATAATAAAGACAACTGAACAGTTTATGTCCGTGCTAACTGAAACACAATCATTCGAATTGCATAGGACAATGAGAAATTCTAAAATTCCTCGGTCAATATTAAGCTGACTCCATGACAGTGCTAACGTGCTGCATCACACGATGAAAAAAAAATTCAAGTTCTACATTGAATTATATATACACTAATTATTTTGAAAGTTTAAATTATTGAAAAAGGTAATATTTTTATTTATATTTTAACACTCCATTTAATATATAAATGACTGAGAATTTTATTTTGTCCAACCCATTATGCGAACTAAGAAAGCAAATACTTTTTAATATAGGCTTCATGTAGATTGGATCAAGAATTCAAGACCTATAATATTGAATTAGTTATGATATCAATAATAAAAAAAATAAATTAAATAAACAATAATAATTTTAATTTATATATTTAACTCTCTTGAAACTATATTAAGTCATATGTGCTAATAATTATTTTAAAAATTTAAATCATTTGATTGTTGATAACTTTGATCTATCTCATTTCATCACTGGAATGATTAAAAAAATAATTTTAAGATGAGTTTCAATTAGATGTATTATCAATAAATTTAAATATTTAAACTAATAAATGAACAAATATGCATCAAATTACTATATAGCAACTAATCATGTTCAGTACAAATTTAATCGACTAAACCTCCATATTCAAGATATCCACAGCATTTCTTCGGTAAAGACAATCTTTCCGAAATGATAATATTTCGAAATTAATAAGTGTATCGTTTCTCAATTCAAAAGTTAGTCCACAAACAACAACAAACGGTAGCATCTTTCCATCATGCTTCCTTCTAACTGTTCCCTTAACCGGGTCTCGTTTCAGATTGCAGCGATGCATGGACGCTCAGCAGGCGCAGCAGTAGCAGCTGCTGCTGCAGCAGCAGCAGCAGAATGGAGGGATGCACCATTGAGGCGCAATGCACACACGCGCGATAGTACCCGGGAAGTAGGAGCCGAAAGCATACAAGAACGTAACTCCAAATTAATCCCCCCAACGCGAGCAGCGAACAGATCTCTCTCTCTCTCTCTCTCTCTCTCTCTCTCTCTCTCTCTCTCTCTCTCTCTCTCTCTCTCTCTCCTCCGAGCGTAAAAGGCCAAAAAGCCATGTCCGTACCGATACGCTGTCAGCTTCCCCCAGCTCGAAAGGGATCTCCTCTCAGAGGTCTCTCAGTGGCCACCACTGTTATGTGGAGTTACAGTAAGAGTGTAAGACCATGGAGATTTATTATTATTATATGGGCACCTCGAACCATTATTAAATGTCAAATTGACGCGAAATAAATGAAGGAATCTTGAATGGTGATATATCCATCCATCCATCCATTCATCACTTAATTTACAGAGTTCATTCTATTTTCTTCCTTCCAACGTCTGTCATGGAGGTTACTTCCTCTTTCTTCTTCCTCTTCTTACGTTAACTGCCATGCTATTTAATTCTCACATTGGTGATGTATCATTATAGAGACTTGAGAACATCTTTCTTCTAGGACTGTTCATTACTTTGTAAAGGATTTCCTGAGTATTATGATTATTAATTATATGCATGCGAATTTGCTATAATAAGTTGTACGATGAAAAAATGTTTTACCATCTCAAAAAAAATTCTTTCAAACATTTTCTCTCTCTATATATATCATTATTATGACTAGTTATTACAGTAGGCAAAGCAAAGATAAGAAAAAGTCACTAGGACTCGCAGTTCCATGGCACTGACACTACTCTCAACTCTGTTATTATATGCTATTTTCCCCCCACGTCCACATGCATATTATTAACTTGCTACTATCTACTAACTCCCCCTCACATGTCAGGGCTATCGATTTGTGCAATCTTAATGTAAGCAAATATTAATGTTACTGTGATTTGATGTGCACACAGCAAAGTACAAGCAACTGATAGATTGGTAGAGCAATAGGGACGGACGGATGGACTGATGGATTGATTGATGATACTGTGATAGACCACAGAGAAAGAAAAAAAAACCAAAAAGAAAAGAGGAGAGATAGAGGAAAAGATATGAACAGCTGTGCTTTCGCGCTCTGAGTAGATTTGCTTTCTTGTGAGTGAGGAGCAATGCAGTGTGCCTTCTTCTTCTTCCTCCTCAGCTGACGCTCTTGTCGTTCACCTGTGCTCTCCTTCTCTTGCTCCTCTCTGCTGAGCCATGTACTCTTCTCACTTGTACAGGTGCTTGTCTTGGAACCATTAATCTTCTCTTGGTATCAATAAACAAAGGGTCACGTGAAAGGCTTGGAACTGTGTGATTCGGGAAAACTGACCATCTTTTTTATTGTGCGCTTTGCATTGTTTTTGTTCTCTTTTCCTCTGATCTTGGTGCAGAGGAGAGCAGTCACCAGCTGGATTCAACATCGGAGATGCCGTTCTTGACATCACCAGAAGTATGTAGCCGCTGCTGCTTCTTGTGTTTACTATTACAGTGACTAATTTTTGTGCTCCCTTGTGCTGCAATGGAAGGTCCAATTCTTAGCTCGAAGAGTTCCAACAATGTTACTGCTGTCAACTCCTCTGTGTTGCACCTTCAGTTTGGAGGAGGTTTAAGCCATGCGGTAGAAGATATATGACCTTAAGCTCCTTGTAGTTTCAGTAATTGCTGCTAGTTTCTGACACTGTTTGCGCATTGTAGTTTGATTACGGTCTTACATTTGTTGTGCCGGTAACAGAACATGGCGTCGTTGGACATGACAACTGCGACTGCAGGGGTGGAGGTTGATGCTTGCAGGTTGGCCTTCCCCAGAGGGCAAGCTGAGAACTGGGGCGATTCTGTGATGGCAGTTAGCAGCTCGAGGACTGATACATCCACTGACGTAGAGAATGATGAGAGGAGTCAGATGGTGGGATTTTTACTACTCCTCGCCCTTCATGTGTTCTTAATTGCTGTTTTGGTTTAATTGGACTGTGGCATGCATCTGTTTGTTCAGTTCGGAGGTGTTCATCAAGAAGGTATACTGTATGGCTCTTCCTCAGCTGCGCCAAAGGAGAAAACTGGGGATCAGAAGGTCACTAGCTTTTCTATTCGAAATATCTTCTGTTATCAATTTTCTGATGTATAAATTCAGATTGATGCTTTTGAATTCCGATGCAGACACTACGTAGGCTGGCGCAGAATCGTGAGGCTGCCCGGAAAAGTCGACTGAGGAAAAAGGTAAACATTCAGTTCATATCCTCTTCTCTCATTCAAATGTTATTGTATCTTTCTCACAGGGTTTCGTTACTGAACATAACTCATCCTTGGGTCTTTCTATTGCTAGTTTTAAGCTATCAGCTCCAAATGTTCCTTGCATTAACACTGATTTCAACTGAAAAAATGGTAGCCTAAGGTGCCTTTATATTATAATATTCACAGGTTATTTTACTTGTTATAATATTTTTATGAACGAAGCTTACACAACATCAAATTGCCTCGTGTCCATCGGTATTACTGAAATAGATGGAAACATCTTCTTTTTAATTGCAAGGGTCTCAGGATTACAAAAAATGGCAATTTCATGTTTATGGTTATGGATTTCTGAAACCTCTTTGTTGTTTCCGCGAAGGGAAGTATAACTGTATTAAGGCATCTGTTTGTTTCTTGTCTGCACATTTCAACTATATACGGGTTGTTTGGTGCAACATAGCTAAAGAATATTTAGAGAAATGCATTTAGTTTTTAAATTCTGAAATTTCAATCCCAATTATATGTTGCTCGGTTGCATGTAGTTCTTGCATGTTGCAAGTCTTCTTAGGAAGTAGATGTTAACAGATTACATTGTTCCAATTCTCAAAGTCATAGATTATGTCTTATGGTCATAATTAAGAAAAGAAATGTCCTATTTGAATTGCAGTGTGCCTGAAAAGTTTATGTCTTCTGATTTATTTTCCAGAAATGCAAATTGTTCAAATGAATTTGTTTTAATCCCATATTGGACAAATGTGATTCTGATACTTGTAGTCTGGTGATATCCCTATTTTTCAGCATCATGTATTCTATGTAATTGCCAATTGTGTCTACATCTATTTTCATTTGGCAAATGAAAGAGGCAATGGACTTTCTTACATATACTGAAGAATATATGATAGAGGACACTTTTGTCATGTTTCTTATGCTCAATGATTGTCCTGGGTAACAATTTTATATAATCAACTGTTAGGACATCCTGCTTTAATAGATTAAGAAAAAACTCACCATAACATCTAAATGTGTTCATAGAAAAACCAAAGAAACCATTGATTATAAGCTTTATATTTGAAATATACTATTCAAGTGTGTAGCTCGGCTTGTGGCTCTATCAATTTCTATGTTGAAAAGATTTTTATACTTAACCTGTGCCTGTAATCTTTCCATTTTGATTAGCCAAATTGGTAAGTAATTTGACAACTTTGATTTGTATAGGCGTATGTTCAGCAGCTTGAAACTAGTAGACTAAAGTTGATGCAACTTGAGCAGGAGCTTCAGAGGGCGCGCCAACAGGTATGTTCTCACAATTTTGCTCCTTTCCTCTGACCTTAATTGCTATGTCGCCTGACACCTTTAGTATCTGTTTTTTTACAGGGTATCTTTGTAGCAAGTGGGGTATCTGGAGATCATGGTTTCTCCATTGGAGGAAATGGTTTGTTCACTTCGGCATTCTTTTGTTGTGTCCTTTTTTTGCACCGATCTTTTGTCATCGGCTGTGCATCAGAAATGATGTTACATTGGGTGTGCTGCATGATGTTGATATTGTAAATGCATCACTAAAACCATACATTTTGCAAATACATCTTTCTTGTATGAAAATTTCAAACTCTCTTACTCTAGTAATTCAGTAGTCTACGTGCTGTTTCAGGGTCATTGGCATTTGACATGGAGTATGCTCGTTGGCTTGATGATCATCAACGCCATGTTAGTGACCTCAGGTCAGCTTTAAATTCTCAAGCTGGAGATGATGAACTGCGTATCCTGGTTGAAGCTGTGATGACACATTATGATGAAGTTTTTAGACTAAAGAGTATCGGTACGAAGTCGGATGTGTTTCATATGCTTTCAGGCATGTGGACAACTCCGGCGGAAAGATGTTTCATGTGGTTGGGTGGTTTTCGTTCATCTGAGCTCCTAAAGGTAATCCATTTCTTGTTAGATTGTTTGAAGATCTGGCATATTCTTATGACTTGGTTCGCCGATCAAATGATTCCCAGATTCTAGCAAGCCATCTTGAGCCATTGACAGATCAACAATTGATGGGCATATGTAACCTTCAACAGTCATCGCAGCAGGCTGAGGATGCCTTGTCACAAGGCATGGAAGCTCTGCAGCAATCTCTTGCTGAGACACTTGCTTCTGCATCGCTTGGTTCAGCTGATAATGTTACCAACTACATGGGCCAGATGGCAATTGCTATGAACAAATTAGGCACATTGGAGAACTTTCTTCGGCAGGTACTGTTAAACTGATCATTCTGCTTTCTCTATCATTGATGGAAAAGAACAAAATGAGCACCTAAATAACACACCCATCTGTTCTCCCTGGTTTCTGCAAGAACTAATGCAATAATGATATACACAAAACAAATGCAAGAATCCATCAGTAGCAACATTATATTTGAAAATATACTTGATCAGTTAGATTTAATTTGACATATGAATACTTATAGAAAATTCATGCAACAACGATATAGAAAGTAACTACAAGTTAGTCAGAAAGAATTCATATCAGAGCTTTGAATAGTAGAGTATATTAAGAATCAAGCTCAATGAGATACACTCATACACCGGCCTTAATTTTTGCCCTCTAAGCTATCAAATCATATAAAGGCAAAATAGTTTCATTGAGGTGAAACAAAATTGAGTTGTAAAACGAAAACACACTTCTGTAACTTATTTGTACATGACCTGAAACATTGCACATTATCAATCACTAAAGCACTATGACCTGTACTGGAAAAAGGATTTTCCTAATTTGAAAATTCAACTGTCAGCTTGATTAAGGTCCATTTCATTTGCCAAACTGAGTTGTATCTTGGTGTTGAGTAGGCCGACCTTCTGCGGCAGCAGACTTTGCATCAAATGCACCGGATATTAACTGCTCGCCAAGCTTCGCGAGCGCTGTTGGCCATCAACGACTACTTCTCCCGGCTGAGGGCGTTGAGCTCTTTGTGGTTGGCACGCCCGAGAGATTAGTGCTTCTTCTTAGTAGTCCTCCTGTGAGCCAGTTTTGTAATTTTCACTTCTGAGTAAGATGCAAGAGTTTTATGTATTACTGTGCTTCTCCAATTTTCCTGCTTTGTGATGCAATTATCATGTGTACAGGCACTCTGTATGTTAATTATTCCTATGAATGACTTTGAAATTGACTTATCATGGAGCGCTCAGAGAAAACTTCAGATGGATTTAATTTGATATTTCCATCAATAGATTGTGATGCATCCAAAAAACTGTAACAAAGAGAATAAAAATACAAAATCAAAGATAGGTTGACAAAAAAAAAAAAACTGATGTCCTAAAGAATTCTTTTGTCCCAATATTTTTGTGTGGATCTGTACATGAATGTGTATTTATTTAATAGCTTGTATTGTAGCAGAAAGCTCAAGTCTAAGAATTTAATCAATTCCTTTAAGAATTTTTAACTATCCAAATTTGATTATACGTGTTATGGTACCTTATAATAGACTTGAATTTATTAGAAACATAATTAAATATAACTAAATTCAAGTAAGATATAAACATATGAAATCCAAACACTCGTCGATAGTTTTTCTATTAACTAATAACTGTTTCGAAACATAATATTTTCCTCATTTTCCTCCTATTTCTCAAATGAAAATATTAGTAATTGGAAAAGTGAATCCATATTGAGTGAAGTATAAAAATAGAGTTTGGAGGGAAATAACTTCCTATGAAGTAAATATATTACTCTAATATTTTTCAAAAGAGAGTGAAGAAAATAAATTACTCAATTTAAAATCATTTTATTTTAAAATTATTGTTCTCTAATATTTATATAGTTTATACAACACAAACAGACCTTTTGTCGCTTTCTGCTATGATCCCGTGGGCCTAATGCACAATACTGACTCATCAAGTCCAGCCCATTATAAAACTTTAGAAGCCCAGCCAAAAAACTCACATCGCAACACAGAGGTAGTGGAAGGACAAGGAGGGGTGTGTGAGGAGGCGAGACGACTACCAGCAGCAACAGCAGCAGCCGGCGGCGGCAGCTCACCACACGAAAGAGATGAACACCGACATCACCGCCTCTGCGAAGCCGGAGTACCCGGTGGTTGACCGGAATCCTCCGTTCACCAAGACCGTGGCCAACTTCAGTGTCCTGGATTACGTCCGCCTCTCCACCATCACCGGCGTCTCCGTCACCGTCGGTTACCTCTCCGGTAACCGTTTGATCTTTAGGTTTTCTGCATTAAAGTGATTGCGATACGTTTTTTCTGGCCGATCTGACGACGATTCCTTGATTTTTTTTCCAATGCATCGCGATCTAATTTAGGGATCAAGCCCAACATCCGTGGGCCGTCGATGGTGACCGGCGGTCTAATCGGTCTCATGGGCGGCTTCATGTACGCCTACCAGAACTCCGCCGGCCGGCTCATGGGCTTCTTCCCTAACGACGCCGAGGTCGCCCGCTACAAGAAGTAATTTCCACTTCTCACTCTTCTTTACCTCTTTGAACAATAAGGGCTTCGATTCTGCCGTCAATCAGAATGGAAAAAATGAAACTTTGACTGTTGTGTGGAGTAATTTCTTATCCTTCGGATTCGTTTTATAATGTAGTTGCTTTTGAGCAGAGTAAGAACTGCAATCTTTTGATGATTTAGACCATGTGCATAAGTTCGTCTTAATATGTGTACTATGTGCATCATTTTCTGGTGTAAGGGAGATGAATCGAAGTGACTGTTTGTGATATTGGGGCCAATAAGGTGATACATTCTTAACTGGTTCCCAGATAGATGGAATTTGAATATTGTTTTTCTTAGGTGCATCCATAATAGAAGAATATGAAGACTGCGGCTTCTAGCTATAATCTTGAGTACTTGCTTCTAGTTTCTGAGTTTTCATTTTCTATTAAATCCAGGAGCTAAAATGTTTTTTATTTTTCAATTGATTGGCATCACAGTCCTCATTTTTTCTCTTTCCAAGTTTTATCAAGTTAGTTCTGTTGGTTACTAATGAATGTTGTTAAGAGTTTAGTGATTCATTATAGGCTAATAACCCACTAGAACTAACTGAGATACATCACAAAATGAGTTTTAGATGTGTTCAAAAATCAAAATGTTCTTTTTTTTTTTCTTTTCTTACTTTCCTCCAGAACTCAAATATAACTTTGAGAAAAATATCTACTTTTGATGAAGTTTTCTTGCATCCTTTCTTTGCCTAATCTGATTTTATGAAACTAGACAGGGTCTCGATTCACATATTTTCCTTTTGTTTTTGAAAACGAATTTCAGCTCTTAATTTTCATCACCAATTCACCATCACTTCTTTTAGTTAATGTACTTGGTTGCCTTCATTTATATGTTCAACATAAAGCATGTTGTGTTTGCATCATATCCTTATGTCTTACTGAGGGTGATGCAAAATATTTTATTTTTTCCTAAAAAAATGTCATACGAATTGCGATATGGCGTTTCTAAGAAAAGTGTTAGGGGCAAACATCTTATTATTGTAATAGAATAAGCTCCTTATTTGTCATAATTTTCTCATTATGGGTTTGGGTCATACAATTTGTGTCACAAGGGAATGAGCTCATCTTTTTCAACCGTTAGCATGGTTACTTCCAAAACCTTCTGGGTACATACTCGTTGCTTGGGCACTCTTTAAAGTACATATGGAGTTAAAGAAAATCTGAAAAAGTTAAAAGCAATTACGTACAATCTTGAGTGATTTTCTCCATATTATGATAAAACAGTAGTATATGATCATTAATTACTTTTTTTAATGTTTTCTATTTTATGATTTTTTTATACTGTATATAGAATATTTTTATAATATATGTCAATGTATCTGTATCCTAGGTTTTAAAACAATCAACACATTTCATACCCCATACCCATACCCATGCAACATAGGTTCTACCTCATTTATTGTTGTAAGAAGGATTCTACTTTGTTAAGGATGGTCCAAAGATACATTGGGGTGCACCATGCATTATCTGCAAATCTCATCCACTGGTATATTCTTGATCGTTATATGTTTGCCATTGGACTATGTTTTCTCCTCTGTTCTTGGATTCTACACATAATTGACTCTAGCAACTTGACAACTCTGCCCTAAAAGGGATTAAACCTGACAAATCATCTTATCTAGCTTAGTATTGTGATGCGCGTATACTATGGTTTAGTCATGGATCGCTCGGCATATGCCGTTGGTGAAATGATACCTTTAGTGATAGATGCCCACACTAATTTTTAATTAAATATAACTCGTAAAATTAAATTTTAAAATACTCAATGAAGCATGGCTGATCTTTATTCAGCAGTATCTGCTAACCTTGAATTTTGTTAGGAATATGATTTTAGTATGTGATTTAAATAAGGAGCTTCAAGCGTAGGTGCTGAGTTAGTTTCAGTGTGCTGTGTTTCTTAGTTAAAGATGAATACTCTTTTAATTTTCAATTAATGCAAAGAGATTGAACGTTTGCAGTTTGTTATGTTTACCAATGCAAAGTATTATTTGGGAACTTTCGAACTAGTTTAATATTCCTTTTGGTACTTTAGTATTCTTACTTGTGTTGTCCATTCCTGAATTCTTGCATAAGCATAATCCTTCCAGTCCAAGTTCATGAAGTTTTGATTTGAAGTGAATTGGCACCTCTCTCTACGTCAAATATATTTGATAAACTTGGTACTAGACATATCAAACTTATGATTGTTTGTCAGGCCTCAGTTTGATACAATTTTAGTTAGATTTTCCTTCAAACAAAAAAAGAATTCTAGTTAGATTTTGACCTTTACCATCTGAAAGGTTTTTATTAGCTGGGTTTTCTGAAGGTACTAATCATTTTTTTATATGCTTTTTCAACTGACTTTTTTATACAGTCACTCTTTTATGTTTGAAACTGACCATATTCCCTTGCGAACATACTTATATATGCATCACTTTTGGAAAAAGCAACATTTGTTCTATATGAATGTAATTTGTGTTTGTTGAAGAGGACATAAAGTAACATTATCATGAAGAAGGGTGACCATTTGCAAAGATCTAGTAACAGTTTGGTCGAATTTTACCCTATGATGTTGAAGTTGAACCTTATAAAGTAGTATCTTTTTAGAAAATAAAAGAATACGTGGTTCAATAATATTTTAATACGAACTCTTATGCTCATGAAAAATATTATTCTATCCACCCAGAAATAAGCATTATTCTTAATTTTCGAAGTTCGATGCTACCTTAGAGGGGTTATAGTCGTGCTGTTTTATCAAAGAGCTTGTATGAAACCCTTCCATAATATCCAAATGTATTGTTGTTATGTTTGATAATTTAAGCCTTAAAATAAAATTTTCAAAATTGACTTCTTATTTTCTCGTATTTAATTTTAATTCACAACATTGTTGTTTTTTTTGTGTTCGCTTTAGTATTCGTAAGTATACTAAATCATCACGAATCTAATTGTACCGTCGGAGACAAACTTCTATCAATGGTCATAATTTCAAAATACAAATTTATACTATCTTTTTAATGAATTTAACGATGGAAACCGATTCTCATCGCTCGTGAGAAATTTAACTTCAATGTTCACATTTATTTTATTCCTCCAGTTTTGTTTTCTTTTAACTTGCTTGATTAAATTATGCTATATTAATAAATACATGATAAACTATAACTAACTAAGTTTTTAGCATTTATTAAATTTTGCATGGAAGTCCAACGTTATACATAAATGATAATTAAATGTAATATTAACAATTTTAAGTGTATAATTAATTAATTTGTTATCATAATTGTTAGCTAATAATTGTTATTAAAGATAGAATTGTGGGAAAAAATTAGCTAATATTTTTGCAAGTCTTAGTTGATTACTATAATATAACATTTACTTGGTAGTTAATATTTAATTAGATAGACTAATTATATATTACTAGAAACATGTTAATTTGTATAACTTAAAATTACCACTATTATTTAAAAAATATTTAACCCGATAATTAGAATATTATCGATGATGATTTATAATTAAAATTTTCAATATATACCTAAATATATTTAATAAAATATTAAATTTATTGTTTTATTTTTTTGTTCTCATTTCAGCTAAATACTGTCTTGAGATGCCAATTAATCAACTCAAACTTGTCATAAGAATATCACATGAGTTTTGCTATATTCTTCTAAACTTCAGCCTAATAATCTGCCTAACACCTCACAATGTCACCTAGTGTAAATTAATCAACTTTATAGAGTATTTTTAATATGTGAGTATTAGGAGGATATAGAATTTTTCATATCAAATATTTGAACTTAAGAGTGATCTTGAGGTAAACTATTAGTAGTTATTATTTGGATTAATCAAAATGTTTCACACAAATAGTGTCAAGTGACTTCACTTTCTTTGTCTTCGATACTTTGGGATGTTGATGTCAGTACTACAGTAAAAAAGTTAACTACGATGAATCATTGTAGGTGGTGGTGCTAATTTTTTTGGGTTCACCATTAATTATTAATTATCGTGGAATTACTCTATTTGATTACTAATTCTTCACACATGTAATGCATAGGAACCAAGTTTCATCAAAGATAGACATCTCTAAAGAAACGAGATTGTCCTTTAAAAATAAGAGAAAATTACTTTGTTGCTCGAAGAAAAGAGGTGAAAGAGGAAAATGAATACAATGGCAATGTAAAGAAGTTCACGAGCTTCTTTATGAATACAATGCATGTTATCGTTTTATTCTAACTTGTTGATGAGATAGCTTCCTTTACAAAAAAAGGTAAACATGCGAGCCATGAAAAATTGATCACCATGTGCATTAACCGGGTGACATAATACTAACTATATAATACATATATAAACTTTGATGCCTGCGCCCACAACGATTATCAGATTATTTTTTACGTCAAGAAGTTCACGAGCATGGCACGATTATCACTAACAAGAGCTGACCCAATTTGATCTCCATCTCTAATTTACACCATGACATTAAAAATTATAACTAAACATCAGAAAAGAAAAAAAAACAATTATTTATTTTATTTTGTACAATTAACATTTTAATATAGTTAATATAAGAAGCAAAATGATGAATGAGAAAATACTGACACTCAATAAAAAATGATGGATTAAGAAAAATAAGATGACTGATCTCATTTGTATCTTTATTACTCCGTCCAAACGTAATAATTTTGTTTTAGAATAACATTTTCTTGTCTCGACATTTGTTCTTATTACCTTAATCCAACTGGAGCAACATATTCCGAAGCATCAAATTGAACACCAATGACCCATTCTTTTTATCTTATTCTTGTAATAATCCCATTCTTTTATCTTATCCTTGTAATAATTGTATGTGAACCCACAACCTTAATCTAAGGCCGTGTAATTGAAAATTTGAGAGCAATGTTTTAACCCAACTCCTATCCCCAAATCAAATTGCCTTAAGTGTTCGATAACAAGAATTAGGGATGAGAATAAGGCGTAATTTGTACATTTATCCCCAGAAACACTTTCTCAAAATGACTCATCATTTTTTTAAAATTCTCCCAAACGTAATTATCACACTTAATTCCTGTTTTTTTATTTCAATACGTTGGCTATTCTTTATTTTTTTCATTTATTTAGTCTTAAATAATTTAAATGAAAATCACTATAATTATAATTAATTACAAACATTTATTTAAGATGCAAATTCATTAACTAATTTAATATTACACTATATAAGATAATATTAGTTTAATCGTTAGAATTCGTAATCTTAATTGTATATTAAAATTAGTTTATATAATTATAGTTCTAACTATTATCACGGAAAAACATAATTCTAGTTATTGCACCCAAAAAGTTCAATAAGGTTTAAGTTTGATGTTATGTATTTTTTTAATCTTTTTTTGAAAAACTACATCACTATTAATCTTTTATTCCCATCTCATCCAAATATCCGTTTAAATTCAATGGTTTTCACAGAAAACATAGTGCACTGTAAAATTAGTTAACTCATTAACTAAAGCAAATCAAAATCTTATTTTTATATTAAATAAATTTATATAAATATATTTCTAACTATTATCACGGAAAAATATAGTTTTAATTATTGAACCCAAAATATCAATAGGGACTAAATTTGACGTTATGCATATTTTTAATCTTTTTTTGAAAACCTATATCATCATTAATTTTTTAATTGCGATCTCATACAAATATCCATTTAAATAACAATGTTATTACAGCAACAGTAATGTAACGTTTTTTTGGTATTGGCTGTTATTTCGAAATTTTAATCTGAATTTATTCCTGCCATTTAATTGAATAGCTTTGGATATTTGGTCAATAAAATATGCATATAGTTTGACAATTTTTTTCTAACAAAAAAATACCGTCGAAAAAAATACAATTTTTTTCCAACAAAAAATAAAAATAATGTCGAAATTTTTTTCTAACAAAAAATAAAAATGCTGCCGAAAAAAGAAGCCCTAGAGATCCTAAAGATTCCGCATTCTAATCCAACGCTCGCTATTTAACCTCACAGATACCATCTTTTTAGTTCCTTGCCTCGCTTCCTTCCCCCTCCCTGCTCTCTCTCTCTCTCTCTCTCTCTCTCTCTCTCTCTCTCGTGTCGTCTCGTTTTGGCCTTCGTTTCGAGAGCAAGCAACGAAAGCGCCATGTGTGGGATCCTCGCTGTTTTGGGCTGCGCCGACACCTCCCTTGCCAAGCGATCCCGCATCATCGAGCTATCTCGGAGGTACCTTTCTTCTTCTTCCTTTTCATTTCGTTTGTCCCTTTTGACAGTCTGAAGAACGTTGCTTGTATTTCCTGTGAATCCTTTGTGGTTCTTCAGAAAACTCGGAAGAAAAATAAATATACGCTGTTTTATTTTCTGTGCAATAGATATGTTGAAACTGCTCCAGAAAAATAGATTGGTGTGCTGTTGAATGAAATAAACTGGTGTCTGTCCTAAAGTAGAAACTTTTTTTACTCGTCTGTAATGCATTGAACCATTTGGATTCATGATTGTTGATGTTGCTGTATTTAGTGCTTCTAGTTAACAGCGGATATGTCTCATTAATATCTCTAACCCGGCCTTACTTTAGTGCCTCGAAGTGTATTTTGTGTATTTCTCTCAGTTTCTTTAGATAGTGCATTGGGACTCCTTCAAAATCACATCTTTAATTCTGTACGATAATAAATAAAACAACGGAAATAGCAAAAGAATATTAGGATCTTGGATACTTGAGTGTTTGAATAGATAATGCATGTTTGCTAGTGTTTATTTCTTCATAGCGCACGGTGGTGAAAGATATCATGAAGTCGGATGTTATTTCAAGCTTTATGCAGTGAAATCTCGTTGTCAAAGCTTTTTCAATAGTCACAAATTCCACATTCACAATTTTCATTGTAAAGCATTTCTTAATGTGATAAATGGGTTAATAAGTTGCTCGTGATGTTTCTCAGGATATAAAAATCATGCCCTTTAGTATTTCAAAACTGATAAAGAAGATTATAAAGTTTGCATTAAGGCTCTGTTTGACATATACCGGAAATTAATAGCGAATAGCGATTAGTGACTAGAGATTAGCGATTAACGATAGCGAGTTAATTATTAAATTTAATAAAAGTGTTTGACAAATGCAGCGTTTGAACCAATCAATAAATGTGAAATGACTAAAAATAGTATAAATAATTATTTAAATAAATTGCATTGATATATGTATCATAAATTTAATAACACATTTTTTATTTTAACTATTTTAATATTAATAAATAATAATAAAATAAATAGCTGACCAAATGATTTATAAGTTAATAAAATAATAATAAATAATAAAGTGATAATGTAGTATAAAATAATAAGTATCATACAAATAGTAATTAATATTGAAATATTTTGAGGGTATATTTGAAAATAAATTTTAATATGCTTATAGCTATTATAGATGTTGGTCTTTCAAGTATCTCAAAACGTTGAGTTCCAATCGTTTGTCGCTATTATTAATTATGTTTGCCGAACACTTCAAATAGCGTATTGACTTAGTCAATACGCTACACGCTATTGTAGATGCTATTTTAAAGGTATATGCCAAAAAGGCAGTAGTCATCCAAATCCTTCAATAGGAAAATTGGTGATTATTACTTGAAATGTAAAGTCAACATTTGCCTTTTGTTTCCACATTTACTTTTCTTTTCAGTGTACATTTCACTACCTCATTTCAATTCTGTAGGTATACTACATAAAGTTTGTCAATAAGTAGTGCAAAGATGGCATACCACAAACATGCATCACTGAAACAAAGTTTTGTTTATTGAAATTGTTAAATTAGATGTGCTACCAACAATCCTAAAAGCTTAAGCCTATAGGAAGAGCAACATCTTTATATTTATATTCTTAACACTCCCCCTCACGTGTGGGCCGTTGACAACTTTGGTCTATCCCAAAGTCCAACACGTGGACAACTGATGGAATAAATTAATTTTTAATACGAGCAACGACGATGTTTGAACTCAGGACCTCTGGCTCTGATACCATGTTAAATTAGATGTGCTACCAACAATCCTAAAAGCTTAAGCCGATAGGAAGAGCAACATCTTTATATTTATATTCTTAACATAAATGATTCTCAGTGATCCACATGTTTGGATATTATTGGTTTGAGCATGTAACATGTTATTAAAGAAAACAACTCTTTGGGTCTTAATATCTTGTTACTTATTTGCGTATTCTTTTGTCTTTTCTTGTGAGAAAACAGGTTGAGGCACAGGGGTCCTGATTGGAGTGGCCTACACTGTTACCAGGACTGTTATCTTGCTCATCAAAGGTTGGCCATTGTAGATCCTACCTCTGGAGACCAACCACTCTATAATGAAGACAAATCCATTGTCGTCACGGTTTGAACTACTTCCATCTTCTTTTGAAACTTGAAATATCCACAACCGTCAGCATGTTCCTGCAATAATTTCCTAGGATATTTCCTGAGACATTTTCTATGAAGGCTAAACTTAATCTTTTCTTTCTTCTCTTGCAACCTGAGTTCATTTTATCATTGGACTCATTTTACCATTTAGCTAGGCATATAGGATGAGATTCATATCTTTATCACGTGCCGTGATATACATTATATAGTGCATTGAAGGTGTTGCCATAAAGAGTTTTCACCTTTTTCCCTTACACCTAACTAATCCAACCTTTTTGTTTTAGGGAAGAAAAGATGGTTTGAGGTTAGTTGTTATATTTTTGGAAAAAAAGTTATTTATTTAAAAGGAAGAAAATGTTAATTATAATATTCTTTTAATAAAAAATAAAAAAGAATGTCTGCCAAAAGGCGGACATCCATCCAAGTTTATGCATGTGTACATATCTTCAATGAGAGAAATGTTTCAAGCCAACAATTTTCAATACTTTGTTAAGTTTCTTGTTGCAAAGGCTTCTATCGGGTCATACTGAGGTATAGTGGACAGCATATATTGACTAAGCGTATGAGGGCCTTCTTGATATGCTATACAAAAATAAAATCTCCACAGTAATCCTGAAATATTGAACACGCAAATGTTCAAGTCCATGTCAGTCAGATTTCATTAGTTCCATTCATAATAGTAAAATGTTTTTCCTTCTCATCCAAAACATGGGAAAGCAATTGATCTGGGTGCGACTAGTGTTTTTTACAAACTTGAGGTGTAACCTACTGGATATCTCCCCTTCAAAAGGAAAAAAAAAACATAGTTGAGATTTCCTGGTATTAATGTAACTGTTTTGTTCGATTTTTGTCAAAGTTTTATTAGATAGGAAATGCTATGGTGCACCGTATATACTACTTGTAAATTCACGGTGATTTTCTTCAGAAAGAGCTCTCGTGCATATACTCTCTGAAAACCTCTTGAACTTATTCTATCATATTTTTTGACCTAGTTTCTCTTTTAATATGATAAATTCTACTACATTTTGAATTGATTAGAGTGTTCCCTTAGGTTAATGGGGAGATCTATAACCATGAGGAGTTGAAAGCAAAGCTTCCTTCTCATCAGTTTCGGACTGGAAGTGACTGTGAAGTGATTGCACATCTTGTGAGTAGCTAATTTCCACAGGGATTTTCTCCTAACAGTTGTTTCGTTTTATTATGCAAATTGATAATGTTTTTTGAGGGGCAAAAATAAGTGCTGATTGATAATGTTGATGTTTAAAAAACAATAAACCTGGAAAATATGTTAGTCTCTTCTAGCTGTTGTTTTAGCAATTTGCTAGAAATGGATTTGATGTGCAAAGTTTGCAGAATATTACTTGGACATTGTACCAATATTCTAATAGTTGCATGTGCTAGCAATTTGTTCAAATAATTTCTGTGCTACAGTATGAAGAATATGGAGAAGATTTCGTGGATATGTTGGATGGCATGTTTTCATTTGTTCTTCTTGACACACGAGACAAAAGTTTCATAGCTGCTCGGGATGCTATTGGCATTACACCTCTATACATGGGTTGGGGTCTCGATGGTATGTAATGAGTAGCTGATTTGAGTCTTTTGTCTTATTTAATTTTTTATTCTAAAAAAATATTTAATATGGAATTTAGAAAGTCTTTTATTGTGAATTTGTTTCTTGTAAAACTATGTTTCCCTTTTGCAGGATCTATTTGGTTTGCTTCAGAAATGAAAGCTTTGAGTGATGACTGTGAACGCTTTATATCATTTCTTCCTGGCCATATATATTCAAGCAAAAAGGGTTAAGTTCTTACTTTCTCTAGCATCCAATTTGTATTTATAGTTAGCATCGAGGTATCACTATTTTTTCGCTACATTTGATTAATGAATAAACATTGATGTGTGTTAACTAATATTAGAGATTTATGTGAGAAAGAATCTAAAATTAGTAACAATTGTAGCGTTTTGTAAAGAAAATGAAGGTGAATCCATATTCAAGATGCAATTTGTTTCTGATTGACTTGATTGATCAATATCTATATCTGGATATGATCAAAACAAGCCCATGGGCTTCTTGTCAGATAGATAAAAGCATCTTTTTTGCTTCTTACATATTATGTTTTTCTTCCTCCAATTATAGCTTTTAGTTCTTTATTTTTATCCAGCTGTTGATGTTATATGTTTCCATAATTATATTACTTTGGTTTGTATGCAGGTGAGCTACGTAGGTGGTACAACCCTCCATGGTTTCCAGAACATATACCATCGACTCCTTATGATCCTTTAGTTCTTCGCGAAGCCTTCGAAAAGGCATGTACATTTCGATGATTTTCCTTTATGGAGTGTATTTTAGTAGTTTATTTATCTTGCATCAACTTGCAGAAATTTGTTGTAAACCCAAATATTGTTTTCATGGCTACCTGTAGTTTAACATAATTCTTGAGTGCAATTTATGTTTTTTTGGGTTCTTGATGCTTTTGGCTATTAAACATTGGTTACTTGGCCTGGAAATGCTGCACAAAAAGACCATGAAATGACCTAGAAGTTCTATCTTTATTTTTTCTGCAAGATGCTGGCTGGTCATTATTTATCTTCATGATAATATAGGCCGTCATCAAGAGGCTAATGACTGATGTCCCATTTGGTGTGCTGTTATCTGGTGGGCTTGATTCTTCACTTGTTGCTGCTGTAGCATCAAGACACTTGGCAAAGGCACAGATAGCCAGACAATGGGGATCTCAGCTGCATACTTTCTGCATTGGGTTGAAGGTCAGTTTTCAATCCTGCACGTATAACCTAACATTTTTCCTGTAATGCAGCACATGTGTCAGATAGTCAACGGCATTTGTTGTATTCCCATGTAGAAATTTGAAACAATAATTTGAATATTAAGGTAAAACGGATCTGTATTCAGTTAGAAGCATTTATATCTTGCACAAGTAGTTATCAAGTGGATACTTGATGAGATGCTTTGGTAGGTGACATGAAGGTCATGAGTGACTAATCCCGCTACCTTTCTCAATAGAGCCATGATTTGTTAACCAAAGTTGGTGAGTCCAGTGTTGAAAAGATAGAAATTATATGTATCATGTGTAGATACTGAAGGACAGCTTCTTGATGTTACATTTGCAAATTATTTATTCTAAGAAGAAAAATGTCCTAGCTTTTTTCAGGCGTCTGGCTGGTTGTGTTGCATTTGCCTGAGTTTGTTTGGCATGATTTTCCTTCTCAACTATTATATGCAGGGTTCACCTGATCTGAAAGCTGCTAGAGAAGTAGCAGACTATCTTGGCACTTTCCATCACGAGTTTCACTTCACAGTGCAGGTATTGCTTTGAGGGCATATATTGGTTCTTATAACAAGTTCACAAACAAGGGAAATCTCATTGACATTTGTATTTTTTCCAATATTAGGAGGGTATTGATGCACTTGAAGAGGTTATCCATCACATAGAGACATATGATGTGACTACAATTAGGGCAAGTACTCCAATGTTTTTGATGTCTCGTAAAATCAAATCCTTGGGTGTGAAAATGGTTCTTTCTGGGGAAGGTTCTGATGAAATCTTTGGAGGATATCTGTATTTCCATAAAGCACCAAACAAGGAAGAGTTTCATCAGGAAACATGCCGAAAGGTATCTAAAATTCCGGACGTTTATTTTTATGTTTCTTAACAGACAACATTTTAAATTCTTTGTTTGAATTAATCTAATATTTGTTGCATAATCACTGGACGAATTTTGTTTACTGTACAATGATTCTTGATACTCCATGATTTTATCTTCACAACTACTATGCTGATTGTATCATGTAATTCACACATTTGGGTAAAAACTTGCTCAAAGCCCATAGCATTCTTTCATCAATTGAAACAAATGCATTATTTCATTGATCCTCTAAATCTTTTTTCAGGTCAGCTATCCTTGAACATGTCCTTATCAAATTATGATGATACACTCATCCTTTCCTCTGCATTTTATACTTCTTGTCCATACGTTTGCTGATGTCTTAATATTTGTCTCTTATATTGAGTTACTGTTGGTTCCTGATCTTTTCCTTTTCCACTAATCAAATATATATTTTTTAGATTAAAGCGCTTCATTTGTATGATTGCCTGAGGGCTAATAAGTCAACATCAGCATGGGGTGTGGAAGCTCGAGTACCATTTTTGGACAAAAAATTTATTGACATAGCTATGGACATTGATCCAGACTGGAAAATGGTAAGTCTCCTCCAATTATAATCCCTGCTGCGTTACATTATCTTTCATAAAAAGAAGACGTTAGAAGAAATAAAGTTAATTTTAGCAGCTATAAGTTTCTAAGTTTTCTTTATAATTTTTGTTCAATTAGGAATCTAATGTGTTTTCTTTTCTTGAACTTCATGTTTTTTATGATTGCAGATTAGACCCAATCTTGACCGAATTGAGAAGTGGGTTCTGCGAAATGCATTTGATGACAGTCAGAATCCTTATCTACCAAAGGTTTGAGATCTTCTGACATTTGCTTTCATTAGCTTCATGGTTTGCTGAAATTTGCTCTTTCATCACCAAATGTGTTTCACATCAAATGCTGCTTATGCATGTTTCTTCTTTTTTTTTTTAGCATATCCTTTATCGGCAGAAAGAGCAATTTAGCGACGGGGTGGGATACAGCTGGATTGATGGGTTGAAGGACCATGCCAATGAACATGTATTTATACGATATACATAAATTTTAGCCATCTCCTCACATTTGGATTCATGAAAACTTTTGAGTCCCTACTCATTTGAACCTAGTCTTTTCATAATACAATTTTATTTGTTAATTATGTTTATGTTAATGATTTGATCATCATACTTCCTGATAATCAGGTTTCGGACTCCATGTTAGCAAATGCAAACTTTGTTTATCCTGAGAATACTCCTGCAACAAAGGAAGGATATTACTATCGCACAATATTTGAGAGATTCTTTCCTAAGGTACAAAACTTCTGGCATGTGATTTGGCAAAGATTAATTGCTGGATGAACCTGATTCCTATTTGATGTTATTTCTTGGAAAATTTACAATTTCCATTAGTTGGCTGCCTGGATCAATGAGATTGAACCCCCTCTCAAAAAAAGAAACAATCAATGAGATTGACCCAGTGTCTGTCATGGCAGTGTATTAAGATTTTGTTTGCCCCCAGTTATACCAAACTGATTAGCAGTACGGGCTTCATTTCTACCGAAGATTAGATGGTTTCGAAAAGTAAAATATTTATAAAGTCGGATGTGTTCTATACGGTGCACACTGCACACAAATTTGGCTTTTTAATTAAGTTTCCTAGTATCAATATTTTATCGTTTTTCAGAAACAAGATCTTGTAAGAACTTCCAGCTAATTCTAGGCGTTTCTGTCAACAGAATGCTGCAAGGTCGACTGTGCCCGGAGGACCAAGTGTTGCATGTAGTACTGCAAAAGCCGTAGAATGGGATGCAGCCTGGTTGAAGAATCTTGATCCTTCCGGTCGTGCTGCACTCGGTATTCATTCTGCTGCATATGAAGATGTATTAGAAAAGGTAGCTTCTGTGGAGAACTCGGCTGCCATTAATGGTTCTCAATAGAAGCTGCAAGAAGGATGTGCGGAGACAACTGCCTCTGCTGTTTAATGTGTTCAGTTGCATCTTTAGGACAAAAGGAAAATAAATGAAAGCAAAATGCTGTGAAGGTTGACGATTGTCCCTCATCACCATGTAGGCTGAAATAATGAACTTTTCATGAGAATGCAATGGACAGATAACTTTTCAGATTTCTGTGTTTGTGTTTTGTCTTGTATTTGTTTAGGGAATTTTTTAATATTGGACAGTAAAAAATTCTTGCGGAAAATGATTTTCTACTTTACATTTTTAAACTTATTTTTTGTGCACATCATATATAGGAAATAAAGTATTTTCTCACATAATATATTTTTTTTCCATTGAGCTTATCTAAACAAGACTGAGCCTAATTTTGATAATATAACAAGTTGAGTCGAGGACCTTCTGTATAATGGATAGGAGTTTAAAAGTCAAAAAGAAAAGATAATTTTAATCCTAAACCCTTTTTGAATATTTAATTTTGTCAACGAGTATTATGAATATCTATAAGTTTGGCAAACAAAATACTCAAAGTAAAACAGTATTTTAATTATCTATACACAATTATTTGCATTAAACATTTATGATTTTCACAATAAAGTTACACGAAAAGAAAAATAAAACACACGTCCGGCCATGCAAAGGTATATATTTAATAGCCTTCGTCGATCATCCAAATCCCAAATTCCAACCGATACCAACTTGAAACGAACGCTCAAATGGCCTCGACCTCTCCGCCCCTCCCCAATCATATATACAAAGCACACGTCTCCCGCTCGCCGTCGGCCTCTTCGAGCCCTTCGTCCAAGGCCGGCGTGGAGGTTGAGACATTCTACGACGGCATCCTCGCCGCCATCGTCAACCCCGAGAGCGAGTCCGCCCCCGTCGGCGCGGCTATCGGCCTCCTCGCCTAGTCCGAGGACGAGGTCCCCTCGCCAAGGCCCAAGCCCTCTCGAAGTCCCAGGCCCAATCGCAACCTTCTTCTCCTGCTGCTTCCCTCTGCCATCGTCAGCGGTTCCAGCGGCCGCAGCTGCTCCAGTATCTCCGGCAGCGGCGGCCGGTTGGGCCGATGAAGATCGTTGGCACGCCACACGCCAAGAAGCTCGCCAAGCAGCACAAGTAAAAGTCGAGTCTGTGGTCGGGACGGGATTTAACGGGAGGATTACTCCGGCTGACGTAAAAGCCGAAGACCCCTGGTGCTGCTCCAGCTCCTGCGGTGGATGGTATTTGCTGGTGCCAAAAGTTCGTCAGTTCGTCTAGTGCAGCCCTTGCTCCTCAGGTCCGTTGGAAGTTAAAGAAGACCAAGTTCATAAGAAGATCATGGAAATATTTACTAGGTTAATAGATTATTCTATAATAAATATATTGTATCTAGAAGTATCATATGGATTAGAATATTAAAGTGTTTAGAAATGTCTAAATATAAAATACTGAAGTGTGTAGAACACTATAGAAATATAAGTGTGTAGAAGCATATAAATATAAAAAATGTGTAGAAGGATACATGGAGGGTTATAAATAGAGAATAACCCATTCATTTAGGCCATCAAGTTGAATGAAGTTAAAGTGAATTGTAGTTGATTATAAGAGTGTTAAAGTGAGTTGTAGCCAATTATCAAGTTGAATGAACTTAAGGTGAGTTGTAGCCAACCAAATGCCCTTTACACCAAGGTAAATGAAAATAAACATATGCTACTTGTTTGCTTGTATGTGGATGATTTGATTCTCGAAGGAAATAATCTAAGTAGACGCAAGAGTTTGGGATGACATACATTGGCTTAATGTCTAATCTAAGTAGACGCAAGAGTTTGGGATGACAGACATCGACTTAATGTCTTATTATCTTGGTATTGAGGTACGTCAAACACAATAAGACATTTATTTCTTAAGAAAGTTATGCAAAAGATATTCTTAGAAAATTTAAGATGTTAAATTGCAAGCCTGCTAATACACCTATAGAGTGTGGAACCAAGCTATCAAAAGAAGTCCATGAAGAAAAAGTTGATCTCATATTATACAAGAGTTTAATGGGAAGTCTTACTTATTTGACTTGCACGAGACTAGACATTTTGCACGGAATTGGTCTTATTAGTCGCTATATGAAGACACCTACAGGTAAACATATGAAAGCAGCTAAGAGAATTCTTCATTATATCAATAGACTTTGGTCTATTTTATTCTACATCCAAAGATTTCAAGCTTGTTGGCTACTGGTTATGTTTTCTTCATGGGAAATATTGTATTCACTTGGTCATCAAATAAGCAACCAATCGCAGCTCTTTCTACTTGTGAAGCAGAGTACATAGTTGCTATGTCATGTGTGTGTCAAGCTATCTGGTTAAGAAACATGTTGAATATTGTGAACTTATCAGGAGGAGCATGTAGAGATTCATATGGATAACAAATCAGCTATTGCATTAGCAAAGAATCCAGTCTTCCACGAGAGAAGCAAGTACATTGACACAAAATTTTATTTTATAAGAGAATATGTGGCCAAGAAAGAAGTGTTGCTGAAGCTCACAAGGTCTAACGATCAAGTAATTATGATATATATTACAAGTTAAGATGTCTCCTTGGTATGGCCAAATCAGGTTTTAGGGGAGATGTTGGAAGTTAAACTTGTTTGGCACACTAAAATGAAGTCCAAGCCCACAAGAAGATCATGGAAAGATCTAATATAAGATACTAGATTATTTTATAAGAAACATATTGTATCTGGAAATATCCTATGAATTAAAATATTCAAGTGTGTAGAAATGTGTAAATGTAAAATACTAAAGTGTGTACAAGGATGTAGACATAAAAAATATGTGTAGAAGGATCCATAAAGGGTTATAAATAGGGGATATCTCATTCATTTGGACCATCAAGCTGAATGAAGTTGGAGTGAGTTGTAGTCAATTGTAAGAGTGTTGCATAGTTAGTGACGTGTTCCGTTCTCTCTTCCAATTCTTGGTGTTCACTACTTTCTTCCTCAAGTCCTTTTTTCATCTAATCCTCTACGTTTTCTTCCAAATTCTTGTAATCAATCATACCCACCGCACTTTCATTTTACAACATGATCTCGGGTGCCACCATTGTTCTGTTCACAACAATGCAGAGTGCAGTGATGAAGAACATGGTTGACAACCTTGTTGTGCCAACTTTTCGCATTGGGTGCCCGGTGACAACTGATGCCCTTTAGGAAAAGGTGACTTCTGAAGCGAACTCATGAATTCTCTTAAATATTTCTTTTCATGTCTCATTGTTTGATGAATATTCTTACAAGTTTGGAGCAACTCAATTTGATTTAATTGATTAGAAAACTTGATTCTTTTGTTATATTCTGCACGTCTGACTTAACATCTCCGAACTATTAGTTCAAAGGTCACATATTTAAAACTAAAAGGCTGAAAGGATTTTGGCTTAAACCGGTCGACAAGTTCAGGACAACGGTTGACCGGTATGATACTCTAATGAATATTCAGCAAAAACAATAGACCGGTTGATCGAAGTGGTCGATCGGTCCATGTCAGTACCGAATTGTTCAAGGAACAATCGACGGATTTGAATAGTACAACTAGTTTTCTTCGTCAGAATGGTACCGATGATGATGACTTGTTTGCTGCAAAATTAGTGTAACTATATTATTATGGTCAAAAAGATGGAGGGAACTTAGCAGTGGTTATGTTGAAGACAAGAAACTATAAAAAGGGTCCTTGGAGGTCAAGACAAGTAACTATGATGAAGAAATCAACTTGCAACCTTCCTTGAGCACAAAAAGAGCATTTTGAGCCATCATTTCTCTTTCTCTTATTCTTGAGTGATATTGTAAGGCTTCCATTGTAATTCTGAGTGTGAGCTCTTTGTGATAAGAGGCGTCGTCGTGCCTCTTGAGTGGAGAAAAGACTTGAAGTTATAAATAGTTCTTCTTCCTATTTGGAAAGAAGATCGTTAGTGGAACTTTGAGGTTCTTAAGGCGTGGATATAGGCAAGAGACTTGGGCCGAACCTCGTCAATGAATCTTCCTACTTTACTTTTCATTTTGCATTCTCATCCATATCATTTACTTTCTACTGAGGTTCAACTTATTGATATCTTTACGAAACCTTTAAGTGAAGAATATTTTTGTATGCTTAGAAGAGAATTAGAGATGCTTGATACGTGATTTATGCCAATTCGAAATAAAGGTGCCTTAGTTATGAAAGTGTCATTTTTAATCTGAATTGAACATCAATTACAATGTGTTGCTCACCATTTGAATTTCTTTTAGGTTTTTAAATTTAAACTGAACAACGATTGTATGATCTGAAATTTATCAGACCGATCGATAGGTTCAAGGAGTGGTCGACCTGTTCAGAGAACATTAAAGTTTTAAACGACTCTGTGATGAAACGGTCGATCAGTAGAATTCAGATGTCGATCGGTTTAGGTGAAACTCATGGTTAATCATTCTATAATGAAATAGTTGACCGATGGAATCAACAGTCGACCGGTTCGACAGATGTTTCTCAAGAATATCATTGAAAGCGGTCTTCCGCTTTGTAAAATTGTCGATAGATCCGTCTATAAGTTATAAACTGCCATCTACCTTTTTTTCCTCTCTTATTTTTCTTCTTTCTCTTCTCTCGGTCCTTTGCCTCCTTTTCCGCAAATTTTCATCATCGGCTCCGTTCTCTTACCATATTCTACTCCATCACATATTCCTCGTTCCAGTTTTTTCTTTGGGCGATACACTTTCCTTCTCTCTTTTTTCTCCCTCATTTTCCTTTCTCTTTTCCTTTTGTGCTTTTGTGATCTCTCATACATTTTCTCTCTTTCTTCTCACATCTCTGTGTTCAAATATCTTTCTTTTTCACCTTGCAATCATCATTTTGTACTTAGATTATTTCTTCTTCTCCTTTAATTTTTCAAACCCTAAGTCCCATTTCTCGCTCGCTAACTATTGACAAAATTCCTTTGTGATTTTAAACCTTGATCATAAGTTTCGAATGCAAAACCGTCGCCTCCAAAGGTTCCACCCACATTGCTAGGGAGCAAAAAGCAACAATTTCCTCATTCGATCCTATTCACGAAGAAGAATTTGACCCATCTCATTTTGTGAACTTTACCATCGCCTCTTTCTATAAAAAGTTCAATGGTTCACGCAAAATTGTTTCTAGAAAACATGTGGACTGACAATCCCTCAAAATGCCACAACTTTGTGACTCTTTAGATGCATAGGACAACTTCCTCTTCTTGATATCGATGAGTCCATTTACCCTCCTTTCGAATGTCATTTTAATGCCATCATGACCTATCCGGGCGATCAGAGTTCTATTGGGTCTCTTGTCCTTGGCTGGCCGTTAGCCTTTGATTCTTCTACCCTATCTCGTTATATTGGAGGTCCTACCGGTGGGAGTACTGGTTTTGTCACTCATGAATGACATTATCCGGTTCCATTTGCTGAGGCCCTTAAGGTTGTTTTTAGGGACGGTGTGATCATTTTCTTGTTGTCGGAGCACAATGCTTTTGAGTCCCATCCTTAAGATTGCTCATTATCTCCTTTGTTATATCTTTTTCTCCTCGCGCTGGTCATCACACCGATATTACATTTCAAGATCTCTATCATCTTTATTGTCCTTTTCGAAATAACATTCATCCTACTAATTTTGGGACTACCATTATTTACATTCCCCATCAACACCACAGAAAAGATTTTTCTTGCTCATGGTGAAAAGATGAGAGTCTACTTTGGTCAATTTCTCACTCACATTTTCGCCAATGTGAAGTTATCATTCCTGATGACGACGAGGAAACACTCGAGATGAGTCCCATGGACATTATTGGAGCTAACACTCTTAGTTGCAAGGGTTTGC
The DNA here is from genome assembly GCA_001647135.1 of Pontederia paniculata. Classification (NCBI taxonomy): domain Eukaryota; kingdom Viridiplantae; phylum Streptophyta; class Magnoliopsida; order Commelinales; family Pontederiaceae; genus Pontederia; species Pontederia paniculata. The sequence goes on from LTAE01000709.1 coordinate 37,953, forward strand.
GATACAAGGAAGATGAGTGGGTGTATGTTGGCAAATGCAAGAACGCTATGATGGATTCTGAGTCCGAGAATGAGCTTGAGGACATTCCACCAACCGAGCAGCCTATGGACATTTATCAGGCCACAGAGACTCCTACACCATCCCTTGGACTCACTCGTGCTGATTATGATAGATTGATCGCCCGCATGGATGTTTTGGAGCTTGGACAGCAGAGTGGTGGGTTCAGTTTTCTCAAGCGTTCTTATTCGCCTATCTATGCTCCGCGTGTTTTGACACCCCTCCTTATGAGGATGATGATGCTCTAGATGCTTAGTATCTTAAGTTGTTTATTTGTTTTGTTCGGGGAGAAGTATGTCGAGGTGTCTTTAGAGTTTGGAGTGTTCTAATCATGAACTATTGTAATAGTTGAGCATGGGTGTTTAATTTGTTATCTTGACTATGTATTTGCTTGGATGTTGTTAGTTGGATCATTTATCTAGTTTGGTATTTTGATTATATCTCCTTGCTCATGATGATTATTTTGATTATATTCTCCTTGATTCATTATGGTTATTTTGATAATATCGTACTTGATTCATGATGATTATATCCTCCTTGATCATGATGGTTATTGAAAAATGAAGTTTTCATATGCACATGTTAAGAGGTAGCAATAATTGAGGGGGAGTTATTTCAAAGCATTATTGTTTTTGCTAAATCACTCACTGTTTGTCATCATAAAAAAGGGAGAGATGGTTGGTTCAAAGGTTATACCCCGTTTATTTTGATTATAGCAAAATTAAGTGACAAAAATTACTAACATTTGGTTGAGTGTTTAAAACTTCACATATTTAAAATTAAAAGGACAAAAGGATTATGGCTCAAACCGGTCGACCTATTTAGGATAGCGATTGACAGGTAATGATACTCTGATGAATATTCAGCAAAAACAATCGACTGGTCAACTGGTCAATCAAAGTGGTCGACCGGTCTATGTTAGTACCGAATTGTTCAAGGTAGTAGTGGCTAGTTTTCTCCGTCAGACTGGTCGATCGATGACGACGATCAATTTGCTGCAGATCAATGTAACAACTATATTTTATGGTAAAAAAGATGGAGGGAACTTAGCAACGGTTATGTTAAAGATAAGAAGCTATAAAAGGGTCCTCGGAGGTCCAAGACGAGTAACTATTATGAAGAAATCAACTTGCAATCTTCCTTGAGCACAAAAAAAGCATTTTGAGCCATCATTTGCAATTTTTTCTCTCTTTCTCTTATTGTTGAGTGATATTATATTGTTAAAAAAAGAATGAGTGATAGGCCTTCCATTGTAATTATGAGTGTCAGCTTCTTGTGATAAGAGGCGTGGTCTTACCTCTTGAGCAGAGAAAAACTTGAAGTTGTAAAGGGTTCTTCTCCATATTTGATAAGAAGATTATCGTCGTTCTTGAGTTTGCAGTGTTTTCCTACTTTACTTTTTGTTTTGCATTCTCATCTATATAATCATTGTACTTGTTTTGAAAGATAGTTATAAAAGTTCTATTACACCAATTCAATCCCCCACCCCCGGTGCCAAGTGATCCTACATGAATTATACCTCAATTGATGTGAATATGCTCTTGATGCCAAGTATCCTACATGAATTATACCCGAAGCCAAAGGGTGTCACAATGGCTGTTCTGTTAGTGAAGGTTGTGGCAATGGCGCTTAAACAGGATCTGGTTGTGAATGCAAGCTGCAAGGACAGGAAGAGCTTTTCTTACAACAAAAGTATAAACATTGCTTTCGCTGTGGCAATTGACGACGGACTCATAACTCCTGTACTTCAGGATGCAGATAAGGTTGTAGAATGTTGGAAGGCGTGGTTGATGTCTCATCTTTTACCTTGTTTTAATAGAGCATTTCATGACTCCATTGCAGTTAGACATTCATCTACTATCTAGACATTTATCTACTATCTAAAAAATGGAAAGAGCTGGTGAGTAAGGCTCGCGAAGCAGCTTCAGCCCAATGAGTATAATTCAGGTCGATCTTGGTAGTATGGTTCTTGGATTTATGATGCTTATATTAAGGTCACTGCTGATGTTCTTAATATTATGCAGGAACATTTACACTGTCCAATTTGGGAATGTTTGGGGTGAATAGATTTGATGCTATTCTTCCCCCTGGTCAGGTGGGTTTCTATGTCTCAATTTAGGATTTTGTCATCAAATTGTAATGGATTGATCAAACTATTGGCAGGGAGATATTATGGCTGTTGGAGCTTCAGAGCCCACTGTTATTTCTTGCAGCAACCATTCCTTCACTGTTAAGAGCAAAATGCTAGTAAGTTAGATGAACAACCAAAATGTTATTTCAAGAATAGTTTTAATATCTTGCTGCTTAGCTACTCTTTCATGCTCTCTTTTGTCCTTTTGTGATTCCTGTCCTTTATTGAACAAATATGTACTATCACTAATTCTAATAGTAAACCGTAATAGAACAGCACCATTGTTCTTTTTAGTTTCTTGTTATATGTTTAACCGTATGGTAAATGATTGCTATCTTTGGGCCATTAGACAAGTAACCATGTATCTAAGCATTAGAAATATGAAAGTATTTCTTAGATTTATCTAATGGTTAACCTTGTTTTTACAATAATGATCCTTACTGTTAAGCTATACCGTCAATTGATCTGAAGAAACAGCATGGTGCTTGCTTTGCCTTTCCTTCCTAGAGTTGCCCAAGACTCTTTCTTGCATCGGCATAAACTATGGCAATTTTTAGATTCACTCATAGTTGAATAACTAGTTAACTCATCTTGACAAAGCCTAACTTTTTTGTTAATTTCATCAGCTTCTGTTGTCTTTCTTTGTTTTCATTGATTTATTACCAACTACTGAATCATATTTGTCTTACAATTATTTCTTGGGAGTAATGTTAATTAGAGAGGGTTTAAGGTATTGTGTTTGTCACCTAGGACAAGTCATCTTGGGCTAGGCGGAGTTTCTTTTGGGTTCAGCATGCTTATATCTTTTACAAAATTCTGAAAACTACCGAGCATGATATGTCCATATTCCAAGCAATTTCACTACCTTGGTGTGCTCCTCATTTGTTTTTTTTTCCCTTTTCTTGGTCATTTTGTCCAGATAAACTGATAATTAAGATCCTGACGTGCATAAGATTCTTGCTTAGTTAGCAGAGCTACAAAATGTCCTGCAACCACTTAACGGATATTCAGTATTGCCTCCATATTCTTTTGCTTCTTCATTATCAGCCTTCTTGGATTCCACTCTTGAATCTGTGAAAGCATACAAGATGACTTTTTACTATCAATCGCTCTTTTCTATTCTTGAATGAATGCTGTATATTTTTAGTGACTATGTCTGGTAGTTCAAAGTTATATCCATGGCAGACCACAAAAGCACATATTGTTATCCAAACCAGTTAATTAGTTATATTCTTGAACCCTTCCAATATGTTGGTTATAGTGCGCTTATATTTTAGATTTGGACTAATCTAATCTATGGCATGCAGGTGAATGTAACAGCAGATCACCGAATTGTTTATGGCGCAGACTTGGCGGCCTTCCTTCAGACATTTGCACAAATTTTGGGAAACCCTGATGACCTGACCTTGTAGACTTTCTTCTGGAAATAGTTGTTATGCATTGCAAAAGCTAATGCATCTTTAGAGGTTGCTGTTTACCTTCTCTTTTCGATTTTCTTTTCTTTTTCCTTGTTTCGAGTAATGGCTGAGGAGCTCATTTGTTTGCTAAAAGAATTGCTACTCATTTCATTTTTAGTTTCAGAATCAATTCTCAAGCAGAAAGATTAGAGGCCTTGGGTACTGCTTTAGATTTTAATAAAATAATGATTGCAAGCTTTTCTCATACTTTATTGCAGTGCTGCTGTTTATTCATTAATTCCTACGTCCCCATGGTGGATGCAGGATTGTAAACTTAACAAAATGGTTCATCTGTGTTAGATTTTCCTTGCTGATTGCCACCATAACTTTATGTTATTCACTCCCCTTAATTTTTTCCCTGGTTAGTGTTGTTTTTTTATTTTTGTTACATAATACATCACATACCTATGAAGTACCAAAGACGCTCTTAGTTGGAAGGATCTAGATTTTGATTTAGTACTTGGGATATCATTATTTTCAAGGATTACTTTATTTAATTTTAGTTTAGCTGTTGTTTCTTTTATGCCTGAAAAAAGGCAACTCACAAAAAACTAACATTTCTTGCAAAGGAGCAGGGAGCGTGTAATATACTTTTAGTGTACTGTGTGTTGCATACTGTAAAGTAACCACACTTTTTGTACAAAAAAATATGAATATTGTTCACAACCGAAAATGTCGACATTTTTTGTACAAATGCGCCCAAAATGAGGGAGCAAAGAAGTGGTCTCGATAATACTTAGCCGTCAAATTGGGTTCCCTTGACGAGGATTGAAGAACAGTTTGAAGTGAGACAAATCAACTGTTGAAATGACCATTTATTTGAGGATGGCTCTATTACCACTGTTAAAATTGTTTGTCTCCTTCCATGTTTTATGCCACAATTTTTCCTTTTAAAATAGAAGTTTAATTTATATTATTTTTTCTTCATAAATTTGTTAATTCTTTCTGCAATATACACATTAATAACGAAATAGTATTTTTAAATATTTTGTTCTAATTATCTAATTTTCTTTTAAGTAATTTATTATCTAGCACAGACTGTGAGCGAGAGGAAGAGAGAGAGAGGGTTGAATGGCTGATGAGCCAGGTTTTCTAAGTCGAGTAATGGAGGAGACATTTATTTTCCCTATTCAAATAGCTTCCAAGAGTTGGAAACTTTCTGTTATCTTAAATGCAGTGGTCCATTCCAGTGGAAACAGCAGAACAAGATGCCAACTAACTGGAGATGTATCCAACATATTGGTCAATATGCCCGAGAGCAAGGTAAATGCTGTACCTGAGCCCACCTGCCTCTTACTAGATACTGATTCTTTTGCCTGTAAAATGTTTAATGATGCCATGTGCAAATTGATCGCATGCCTACAAAGTCCTCAAGCTCTTGATACAGTAAAATTTAGACCTTTGTGTAAAGTTTCAGTCTAGTACACATCTAGAAGAGAAGGTTTGTGAGGAAATTTTTTAGACCTGAATGCCTTCTCAAAAAAAACTTTTTAGACCTGAATGCAATAAGCTGTGGCTGTTGTTGCAGTAGACAGCATCCAGTTTATTATTAATGTACCACAAGGAAGGACATCAATGACAAAAATCCTTAAGTTGTATTACTCTACTTCTTTGGCATTTGTAGCTGATTAGGCAACATTCCTGTAGATCATCTTTGCATAGTTGAGCTCACAAGTATGTAGTTTCAATATATTCAGGCTTTCATCAATGGAGGAAATAAGTTTTTACTCTACAGTTAGAATTGCATATGGTTGTTGAATCATAACTAACCCAAAAAAGAAGACACATCCTGTTCATCGAAAAGGAATTACAGGAAAGGGACCCTGATTGCTCTTCGAGGTCTTCACCTCTTTACATGCTCTATCTAACATTGTAAGGAAGTCCCTCACAATTACAAAAATTCGAAGTGGATTAACTTCGTCCTTGCTTATATTTCCATGATAATATTCTGTAATTTCTCTGACATGAAGTAGAACTTGGTTTTGGTCGCATGTCAACTCTCTGATGGCCTTTTCAGCACTACTTGAGAAGGATCTCATAGAGTCCACAAATTTTTTGTTGGAATTTCCAGTAGATAGTTCTTCTACCAAGTGTTTCAGCTGAGCCATTCCACTTGAGAGATTGGACACTGAGCTCGTTAGGACATTCAAGTCTATGCTTGCTGACTTCTTGACATTGCAGAGCTCATTGGTGAGTCCTGAGACAAGGTTCAGACCTGTTGTCCTGTAATCCTCTTCCCTCTCCTCTGTGGTCTTTGACTTGTGTCTCTCCGGCGTTCTGGATGTTGTCTCCATAGCCCTCGCTCCTTCAGTCCGAATCATCTCTTGAACAACAAAATGTAGCAAAGTAGTCTTTCCGTCAGCTCCTTTCACGTCTGCCAGTTTTAATAAAGCATCTAATTTGAAAGCTCTTGCATCTCCTCTAGCTGTTCCCACATTCATGCGGTTCCCAGTTTTGAGGACTGCTTCAAGAAGCCTAAGGAAAAGTCTGCTGGACCTAAGTTCTTCACAAGCTTCCTGGTAGGACATATAAGAAACCATGAACATTATGCTTGAAAGTGATTAAATTTTGACAGCGATTAATTCTGTAGGTTCTTACTTCAATCATTTTAAAGGAACTTCTAAGATAAGCAACTTCATCTTCAAATGTTTCTCTATATAGCATGGCTTCACTCCTTGTGAATGCATAGGGTATGCTAAGTATAGCCTTGATAAGCTTCTCTGCGGCATCCAAGTCATTAATGTTGCCTTCATAGTTAGATAGCTTTTCACTTTCTTCCTGTGTTGGCACCATCTTCACTAGTGCCTCTAATTGTTGTGCAGACAATCCTGTACCTGACACAATTTATTGGTTGGCTTTCATATGATATTTCTTTCATCAATAAATAACAACAAAATTGACTAGGATGATGTCTAACAAAAATTTTGACTATACCTTGAACCAGAGCACCACAGACTTGATCGATTGTCGCATTCAAAGCCTTCATCAGTATAGTAATATTCTGCAAACTCTTATGCTCCATTACATGCTTGTTGGGAGATGCTGTCTTGCTCTTTATTTCTTCAGGTTTCGCCGAACTTTTCAAGTTGTAGCTGAAGAGTGATTCAATCATCTCCTCATCAAATCTACATTGCATTGCCAGGAAGGACGAAATTATCAACTTGTGCTCAGTAGAAGGATCAAAGAGCAGATAAAACAATGGCCTTACTCGAAGGAACTCGATCTTATCTTGTCCCATACCATTGACCGGTGAGGAGTAGCTCTTACTTTGTCCCAATGCAGAGGTTTCAATTTTGGCAGTGGAGTTCCATTTCCACTCATAGGTGTAGCTTGCTGAGGCGGGAATGGGGGTGGTTTGGGACTGCCTGAGTTGCACCCATCTGGTGATTTGGTTGGCTTAGCAGGTGGTGGCGGTGGAGGCGGAGGTGGTTTCACAATATTTCCATTAGCACCAAATGGCGTTGAAGGAGAATGTGGCACCAGCTTACTCGGAGGTGGAGGTGGAGGTGGAGGAGGAGATGGTGGTTTGGAATTTTTGTTTCCATTACCAGCAAGTGGCATTGAGGGAACATGTAATATTGGTTTACTAGGTGGTGGGGGAGGTGGAGGTGGTGGTGATGAAAGCGGAGGTGGAGGTGGAGGTGGAGGTGGAGGTGGAGGTGGTGGTGGTGGTGGTGGTGGTGATGATGAAAGCGGAGGTGGAGGTGGTGGTGGTGGTGGTGGAGGAATTGGAGGTGGTCGTGGTTGGATCTTGGCTTCTTGTTCTTTCCCAGCAATATTTGCCCTGCAATCTGATTCTACCTTCAATGAGTCAGAGGATGTTTCTGTTGTTGGTGGCAATATTGTTTGTGAAATTGAAAAAGATGGAGTACTTGGTGCCATTTCAAACTCTGAAGAACATCTACTGCTATGACCATTGGCTGGTTTAGCATTAGGGAAACCTATAGGTTGTAAAGATTTGGGATCAGAAAGAGATCCTAATTTCTTACGAGATGGTGAATATGGGGCCTGGAATGATTCAAGTTGTGGAGGAGAGCAAGGAATTGCCTGTCTGAAATCTTCAACTTTTTGCTCAAATGGACAGCTTGCAGCAGAGTAGTTTGGTACTTTGTGATGAGGTGAGACGGACAAATATGAGGAACTGTGGGGAGAACAATTTGCTGAATGAGAAAGACTTAACTTCTCGTCGGAGACGTCTGAAACCGATCGATTGGAAGAATTAGAACAGCACAGAGAATGAAAGGACTCATCATCGTCATCATCATCATCAGATGGCAAGTTCTCCGCAGGAGGATCATGCTTATCTGAATTTCTGCTCAAAGTGCCTGAACAGTTCAAGGAATCTGATTGGCACTTGAGTGGTTCATCAGTTTGTGAAAGAAAACTATGCGTGCTTTCACCGGAGAATCCATTATTAGACTGAGATGTCTGTTTAAGACTATGATCATTCTCCAGACACGTTTCTAAAGAGTTCAGGTAAAACAACTCTGGGCCAGGATCAAAACTCACCTTGTTTGTAGCACCAGAGGGTACTTGGAACTTTGGTTTCCTGCTAATTTGCAGCATTGTCTTCTCTGGCTTCCTTTTACGAGCTCTTCTATACCTCTTACAAAATAGAAATACTGCAACACCAACAATGAGCAAGGCCGCCGCAGTGGAGGCCACAGAAGCAGCAACCATCCTTTGATGCCTTGCTTTGTTTGCTGCACTGCTGCCGCTCCGGTGTTCCGAGCTCTGAACCGGTGCAATGTGATTCTGATAACGCAATGGTGGTGCAGGACGTACGTGGCTTTTGAAATGAGGGATTGAAGCTGGGCTTGCAGCTCCAATGGTGGGTGCAGGAGCTGGAGAGTGGTCGTGCTTCTCTCTCCCTGACCTTCTGAAGCTGTAAGTCTTGGTTCCAAGGAGAGTTCTGAACCTTGTGAGCGCCTGGGTGCCCATCCTTCCATCTGCATTGCCCTCTGCTGATGCCTCCTCGGCATGCATCTCCATCTGGAGCCCTGCATTGGTCTCAAATGTACCCCAAGCAGCACTCATGAGCAGCAGGTAATGGAAGAACAGCAAGCTTAAGATGGCGAAGAGGATGACCGGACAAAGAGAGGTCCAAGTCCAGACCATCTTTCTTATGGTCATGCTACAAGCGTCATGCTAAGACGCTCCCGACTGTTCAGGCGTGCAAAGGGAGAAAGAAACAAAGGTGGCGGGGACGAGCAGAACAGCTCACAAAGGGAAGCAGACGAAGAGCTCATCATATGTTTTATCATGACATTGAAGGGGGGTTGGGTGGTGGAGTGGATCCAGAGCAAAAGTCTTCAATGCTACTCCAAGGAATCCCTGAGCCCAGCAGTTGTGGGCAGTAATGGCTTCTGCTTCTTTTGCCTCATGCACTACTGCCCCCTCTCCCTTTCCTCCTTGCTCAACAGGTCTCCTCTCCCCTCCTCCCTCTGCCCCCTCCTCATTTCCCTGTTTGGTGGGATTTCCACATCCTTACAGCTCCAATATTTTAACCCCTCTCTGTCTGACAGTTCCCTTGTCTTGTTTATAGGAATAGGATCTTGCAAAAATATGGTCTCATGATGCACACAATCTCCATGGTCAAGTACGGTTAGTGCTCATTACATGCACTTTTGTAGGGGGTTTTGAATGATATGTATGTGGGATTTCGAGCCAAATGGCGAGTAAAAAAGTAACCTGCATATGACCCATGAAATCATGGATTGTCCTGCCTGCATGACATTGCATCCCTTTGTGACTGGTCCACTTTGTGGTTGCAGTTGCACGACTACTTTGTCTTTCAAACATTATGATATTATTTAATGTGTATGGTTCCTTTAGGTGTAGGGTGTTAGATTAGATTAGGTTGATAGCCATGCAGTACTGCATGGTAGTAAAATATTTGGTGCAATGGTTGTTTGACTAATTGTCCGCTTTCATTCATTCAATCAGCTTTTCCATTACTGTTGAGGGTTTTGGTTGCAGCTTGTTTTTGGTCCATAGGCAGTCCGTGATTTTTTTTTTTTTGGTGTGAAAGAGTCTTTGAAGGGTTTTCCATGAATAATTTAATTTCATACATTAGTTTTAATTGTATTTGAATAAATTAAAATGTAGAATGAATCAACTCGAGAGCCTGGTGTAGTACAAAAATGAGGAAACCACAACAAGGTTCTTTTTTGAAAAAAAAATTAGAATAAGGTTGTTTAAATAAGAAAATGAGAATCGAAAATAAATATTTTAATAAAGCTAAAATTCTGTTGAATTTAAAAATTATAATAAATAATATAAAATTAATCTCACAAATTAAAGTTTTTCAAAAAAAATTTGTTTAAATGATTAATAATTATACAAATAAATAATTTGTCTCATAAATAAATATAAGGTAATAAATTATTTTCTTACAAAATAAGTTTAAATAATACAAAATTATTTCCATGAAAAATGTAATTAAATAATTAATGAAACTTATTTTAATATCACATTTTAAATTAATAAGATATTATCAATTTATCATAAAGTTAATTATATTATTAAGTTAGCATTAAAAATAAAATTATTTTTTAAAAATAAAAATTACAATAATAAATAATTTATATTATAAATTAAATATAAGATATAATTGTTTCTTACAAAATAAATTTAAATAGTGAACAATATAATAAAATTATTAAAAATATCAATTTAAAATATAGTGAATAATTAATTATTTTATATTATTAAATTATTATAAAATTAAAATTTGAATAAAGATAAAAAAGAAAACAAAATAAAATAATAGAAGCATCAACATTTAATGTTGCAAACTTTTTTTATCAAATGTCACATTGTTTGGTGGAATCAAGTAGAATTCGATAAAACCAATTTCGATTTGGCTCTGATTCTCTTGCCAAACACAGCGTCGAGTTTGAAAAAATGGAGATGTTTGAAAATCAAATTTTTTAATTATTCTCTTCATTTCATTTTCTATTGAACTTCTTGTGATATCAAAGTTAACATAAAAAAAACTTTGCAAATAGCTTTGATAGCTTCTTATTTACTTTGCCATTGCTTTTCTGAATCCTCACCTAATATGTGCTGACCTAACAGAGGTCTTCATATCTCTTTCTTCCCTTTTTATGTTTTATATGCATCTTCTCTTTTTTTTTTTTTTTGGTCGAAGTTTTATATGCATCTTTGCTGTTGAGGTTAGTCATTTACGCCCATGAATGGCAGGTGGGAATGGGATGGATGTTGATGCCTCAACCCATGTTCATGCAGACAACTAGAGTGGGGCTCAAGTACCAATTGCCACATTCTCTTAAACTCCTTACAGAAAGAAGAAAAATCTTACACTTTGTTTCTCTTTTTTTTCTGGTGATAATCTTGATATTCAAAAGTCTATTAACCTTGCCTAATCTAACGGAGAAGCATTATTCTCTCAATAGTAATTACTACCTTTCCGATCCGAGGTTCAACCCAGTTCGTCCTTTGTTAATTGCTAGTCATAATTTTTTCGGTGTAAATCATAGTATTATTTTGAAATCTGAGTGCTAATTATTTGAGTTCAAAGGATAAAGTGTTAAGATATCATTCATCGACCTTGTTTTCAAGTATACAAGGTTAAGCAGTTTGGATTGATCACAATTTACAAAGTACTTGAAGTAATACTATGATTTACAATGGTCAGGACTCAGGCTCATTTTTATCTGAACATTGAACATAAAATGTGGTGACTTTGCCTTTTTGAACATATAAATACCAACATATCTTGTTAATGACCGTGCTTATCTAAATGATATCCTAAAGAGGTAAAAGTAGGGCTAAGTTTGTCTAATATTTGAGGTTCCAGATAGCCTTAATATTTGCATTCACTAAATTTCTTTGAAAAAACAAAAAAGAAAATAACAGAAAAAGAAAGAGGAGAGTCTTTGACATGAGAAAGAATAGATCTTTTTGTTACATATCTCGATGAATATTAAAAAAAATTCTTTTATGCATGCAGGCAGTCGTAGAATTTCCACAAGCATTTAGCAGAGGATAAAAGCACTCAGGAGCCCATTCTGCTTTGGATTAAGATACTACAGGTACACATAACAAAGCTTCTGTTCTACAGTATGTATGTATCAAATGATGTGAAGCAAAAGAAACATGTCTCTAACAAACAGCTCATGGAGGTGGAGCCTGAGTGATGCTGCTGTCATTGTTGATCTCTGCTTCCTTGATCTCCAGTATCTCCACCCTGCGATTACTCTTCTTCCTCAGCTTGATCGCAATATCCTGTGGGATGAATGATCCACACACGCTCACCTTGCCCTGATTCTTCTCTATCGTATGGGCCTCCAACTCTTTGCATATACATACATATATGTACACCAACACAATTCGAAACAGCAAACTAAAAAGTTAAGCAGAGATTACAAAGCCATATCAGAAGTTTTAAGTGTATAAGCGTGCTCATGCTCTTACCATGCATTTGGGAAAGGGCTCTACTGATCTTTCTGTAGCAGCCGTTGCAGTCGATGCTCATCCTCATGGTCATGCAATAAAACTGAGCACAAAAAGCCAAAGAGCAGAGCATAATATTAGGATTACATGAGTTGCTTAATCTCTAATTGCTACAAACAGCATGATTCCTCTTTTTGTGTGTGTATGCATGTGTTGGATAATGGAACTTGCCTTCTGTGACATGTAGCAATATCAGTAGTAGTACTTCTCTGGCAGAAAAATGGGTGGAGATGTATGGAAAGGGAAGCCATAAAAGCTGAAACTTGGAATTAATTTTAAAGGTGTGACTGTTAGAAGGAATAAGAAGTTGGAAGTTGGTGGATTCCTTTACCTCTACCTCTCCCTGGGGTCATCCATGGGCATTCTTTTTAGCCTTGCCCCTCTTCCTTTTGTTTAGGGTATAAGAATCTGATTCTGGTTGAGACCAGAAGAGCAGGTTTTGCATGATTGTCCTTTGCCTTGTTTGTCAGCTTCCTATGGGCCACTGGGTGTCTTGGGTCATTTTTGGACCCTGTACAGAAGGCTGGACCCAGCCAGGAGGCAGATGAAGGGTCCATGACCATGAGCAAACAAGGGCATGTGAACCCCTCCTTTGCAGTGATCAGGAAGCATCAGTTGTTAAAATGTTGACTGTGTGTATCGTGTGGTCCATTTCTCTCTCAGTTTGTTGGCCAGCATGATTCTTTACAAACGTTCTCTTGTTGTGTGAACTTAATATTCAGAAGTTAATAAGCTTTATCAATTTAATATGGAAATATTGTGCAAAGTTATCTCAATCTTGTCACATCTCTTTATAGAGAGAATGGTTTTGTTGGTTGCCATGAGTTTGTGAATGTTGTTAATCATATTGGCATATATTCACCAAAATGTAAACCACCCTGAACTTCTAAGTCGTTCCGTCGGAATCTGTTCAAGCACAAATAATTTTAGTGAGTTTGGTAGACTTGTCATTGTTAACCATGCATACAAAAGCTATTGTTCCTTTGATTAGGTTTGGCAAATATTCAAAAAAAAATTTGTAGTCAACTAGAACAAGCGAGAATAAGAATAAAACATTTGCCGCCTACGCTGTGTTGTAATATTATGTTGTCAGCATTGCTACTGTCTTTGTCCCTCTCACAAAGCTCATACATATGGAGTTGGCACAAAGTTAGTGGAACTTCTTAACAACGTGGTTGGTAGCTTGACATCTTTTAATTACTTTAATGGGAGCAAAATCTAGGAAAATATCTCTGACAATATTCCTTTTCTAAAGCTATTACCTTAAAGAATGCATTTTCCATGTGTAAAAAGTTTTTTTTTTCAGTAGTACAAATATTTCTTTCAACCTTCTCAACTGCCATCTGTAATTGCCAACTAATCAGATTCATCTCCGATTACACTGTATCTAGTGAAGATTCTAATCAAAATTTACACACACAAAAAAAAATTTGAACTCGAGATATTATTTAAGCGAAAATAAATTATTTATCACCTGAACCAACCTCAGTTACTAATCGTCGTTCTATTCTACTTCATGTGTTCTGGTCCTCATCCAACACAATTTTTTTCTAACTTCCAGCAACATAAAGCATGAACAGGAGGAACTCTTTAACTCTTGTGCTCTGCAGAGTAGAATCTACCACCAGGAACACACTCCATGCATGGGCATGATCATTTGCTGCTACCAAGTACCAACATGTGGAACCATAACAACACTCTTCTCCTCCTTGTTTCTGCTTTTAAATACTGCATATAGATTTTTTTTAAAACTTCGTTCCATTGGTTAGCGCCTCCATTACGCAATATCAAACCCATGGCAGCTTTCACTTTTCTTGCTTTCCTCGCCAAACTTCTCATGTTGTCACTGTTGCTAACTTCCATTCCCTGCACAGACTCCTTGCAATCCGTCGATCCGGTCAGATGCAGCGGTAGTCTCCTCCTCTTGGCTCCATGCACAGATTTCGTTCAAGGTGCAGTTCCAGCACCAAGCAATGCATGCTGCAGCAACCTCATCAGCTTCTACCGCGGCCAGCCGGGCTGCCTCTGCTCCTTGCTCGACCGCTCCTCCACGCTGCCGGTGAACCACACATTAGTCCTTCAGCTTCCGCGCCACTGCGGCTTTAATCTTCCTGGCATTGCCAATATCTGCCATTGTATGGGTTACATATAATGCTGAAACAATGCATCTTGTTTGCCTCCTCAGTTCTCTTCTATGCTGTAGGCTAACTCGGAACTTGTTTAATTCCTTCTTGTGATAGTGGCTGCAGTGCCGCCAATTGGATCTCCACAGCAACAGCCACAGTCACCTTCTGAAATTTCAGATGGATGCTCCTTCCCTGCAGGTAAATTTAGTTTTTTTTTTTTTTTTTACATGCAGGCTTCTTTATTAAATCAGATTATTAACTCTTCAAATTATAATATATTTTCCTATTTCTAATCCTGCTAATGCCGTTTTGGGGTCAGAAGTGATGGTGTCTGCCAGGCCAAGAATGGACAACCTGCCAATGAGGAATGCAGGAGCAGGAAAGCACATCAGAGCAAGAGAAGCTGTTGTTGCTACGGTTCTTGGCTTGTCACTGATACACCAAATGGTTTGGCTGGAGTAACATGCAGATGCAAGATACATGATCCCTGCTGATGATATGTAGTACTTAAATATACATATAGCTATAAGTAAAAGTTAGAAAGAGCACTTAAGGAAGATCACCACAAACGGAAGGTTTTAACTCAAGATTATAAAAAGAAGCAAATTACTAGCATAATTGATTCACTCACTGAGGTCTTAAGCATCTAGCAATCATTAAAACTTTATACCATGAAACTAACATCATTAATCACAGATATACAAACATGAAGCATGTCTCTGAGATCACTCACTTTCAACAACATATTCATAGGGATATGACATCTTGAGACGTTTACACAAGAATTTGACACCCCACTAATAATAGCTAAACTGCTTCCTTTACAAATAGACACAAGGTTTCTTCATGGAAAGAAAAAAAAATGCAACAGTTTAACTTTGTTCTAGGGCATGAGCTCTCTGAGTATGAGGAATCTCACTTAAAACACTTGAACAAAAAACTTGGAACTGATAACTAGACCTCTTAATGATAAGAAATGATGAAGGAAAATGTTTGATAATTTTTCCCAACTATTTGTTACAAGGTATTCTCCTTCTTGGTGGAATGTCATATGATATATCACCTCAAAATCCAACTTCATGTTAACAAGTCAAGGTAACACCTAGAATTCATGCAAATAACAGAAGTCATGGAGACATCGGAGATAAGAATTTACAGGTCAACAATTCATTTCTAAATTAAGAGGAAAACTTAATTGCTTCAAGCTTTTCAATGCTGAGCATGGATCAGAGATCTAAAGTTGCAACTTTTACCCCAAAAAAGAACTTCTGAAATTTCAGAATGCATGAAAATAATTGAATTTTGAACTACTCCTGCTTGCACCATTCTGAGCCAGCGAATATTTGCAGATACCAGAACCTCCCCTCTGATTTATTAACATTGAGGCTTCTTTGCCACATCAAATTTATATCATTCAGCAAACTAAATGCCTTGCCCAAGAATAACTTTGTATTTAACTGAATAAAAAATCAGTCTTTTTTCCCAAAACACATTCCAGGAGTTTCAGAGAATAACTTTGTATAATAGCAATGGACTGCATCAGTGTCTACTTTTCCGTTCCCTTTCTGTTTCCTTTTGTCTTTCCTTTCATTTCTTTTTCCCTTTTCTCATTGTCTTGTTGGTGTCAATAGATTTTTCACAAGAAAAACTCGTCTACTGAAATGGCCTTCAGTTGCCTTCAACACCCTCTCCTCTGGCTTCCGTTTATGTGTTTTATCACTATTCTTCCCCCTCTGAAATAGGCCAAGAATCTTGTCCTGAAAAAAGTTTTGGGTCTGTTTTCGTATTCATATTAAGAATATTAAAGAATGAGTCCATGATACTGAACACTTGCTTCTTCTATTTTCTTCCAATCTCTTTTCTTACTGGTTTCTCAGAGCTGCTTTTGCTACACTTAATGGTGACCGATGCTTTTGAGAGGAAGCTGTTACAACCAAAAGCAAATGAGTCAAAGATAACTAAACGCAGATTATGCACTCATGAGGAGTGCACAAACAATGTACTTGCCTTTCCACCCAAACAAACCACTTGCTGTTTCACCAAACTTCTTTACGTTCTTTCCATGACATGTGAGATGCACCTAGAAACACAACTACATAAAGTGATGCAGAAGGGCCTCAACATTTATAAATGAAAGAAAGTCAAAGTAACTAAATGCATCATTGAAGCTTATGATGAGAAGTTGAGTTTAATTATTGGTTACAATGTAAATGTAGAACAAAAATAAACTATTTTACCAGTTTTCTATCAAAGTGCTTAACTATCCAGATATAAGTTAGTTAAATGTTCAGTTTTTCCTGATGACACAATGAGTACTTTCGAGTACTTTAACTATTCCAGGTTGAGGAAATGTTCCAGTTATTATATATATCAACCTACTCATTGAGAAGTAATGAGCATGTATCTTGTTTGTTTCCAAGCTCAAATTGTGCAACGACATAAGGAACACTTGTGAATATCACTAATCGGTATTAGTGTATTAGGTTGTAATTTCAAGAACTCCAGAAAAGTATATTGGCAAGCACCAATGTTCCACACCATGTCATACTCAATTAACTCTGCTAGGACAACATGAACACATGACAATGTAAAAGAGGTTTTCTAACAAATTTGATAAATCCTACTTATACCCAAATGTTCCACAATAATCAAAGGCCTACATAACCAAGTATATAACATGATATGCTTTAGCAAGCTACAAATTAAATGCCCTTCCGAGGGACCATCTGGATATATTTTCAGGAGAAAGAAGAGTTTCCAGTCATTCTACATAGGATGCCATAAGCCTTGTCCAAAATTGGATAAGTATAAGTGCTGAATGCAAGATTCAAAAAATATCAGACAAGTACCAATTGATTTAAGCCATCTCACTCTCTGATCCCATCAAAACACAAAAGTCTTCTTTTCATTTATTAATCACTGCACAGAAGAGGATCATAGATAACCATAGCAGCCTTGTCAATACAAGATACCGATCGAAAAAGTCCAACAGCTAGTAGGCAGCCTTATCTGCATCAAATTGGCTCTTTTTATCTGTTCCATATTGGATAAAGAACTAAGACATACACAAACTGTAAACTCCCGTTTTGATTAAAGACCCACAAGCCAAATGAGCCCATAACCCCACCTAAAAACCTTTATATAAATACCCAAAACCCTGTTGTAAACTCTCGTTTTGTTGTAGCATAATTACTTGTTTATATTATTTGTTTCAAGTACAATAATTTATTTTTACAGGTATATTTTATAAAAACTATGAAGCAAAGAATATTAATCATTTAAAAAAAACGTCTTTCTGTCAGATAAAGATGTTTAAAATATTACAATCCAATATGATAGATGATATTTAAAAGTAAATAAAATTTTCTAGAATATAAAGAAGGATGATATATTCATAATAAAATATCAAATCACTAAACTCTAAAGTGCATGCACATGTGAAAATAGTCTATAGTATTTTGTCCTCTTATATTTAAACTTTATTTTATGTTTACCAAACATCTCAATTAGATTCCCTCAAATTTTCACTTGCCAAAACGTTATGCTCTCATTTTTCAAAAGAATTGTTTAAAATATTAGTTTTTTAGAATGCTTATTATTTTTAAAAAGATATCATCATAATTCTTTTAATTCCAACTCAAAAATGTCAGTGTTTAGAGTAATCTAAATTCCAATAAATCTTAATTTTACTGGGACACCAATTTAAAATTTTATTCATTCAACGATTTTATATTTTTAACACAAAAATATTGTTCCTTTAAGAAACCTACTATCTAACCTAATAGAAAAGTAATTTAAATCAAGAGTAAAATGTAATTAGTATTAATTTGATCCAAATGGATATAATCAGATTATAATTAATTATATTATATTATATTATATTAAATATAATATCACATAAAATGATCGAATTAAATTTAAAATGATGATTAAGCGATTAAAAAACCTAAGCATGGTTAGATAACTAAACAGATAATTTAATCAATGAAAGTCAAATTCATGTAACACTGTAATATGGCATGTTTACTCTTTTTTTTATTGTAGAACTGCTACTTTCATATGGTCCATTGGTATAAATCCAAGTCACATAAGAACAGGTGATTATGAAACTTCATACAAGACTCCTTATAATGGCTCTAAATTATGGAGAATTCACAGAGCATCCCACAGATAATAGGTAGTATATGAGGTTATTGCCACTAAAATGGCATTAATTAGTAAGAGGCCAAAATACAAAGCATTTTTTCCAGCTCACAGTTCTTCACTGCTCTTATCATCATTTAAGCTCAGAAGGTAAGCAACCATGCCAACAACAGGTATGAATCTTAGAGTACTGGCAAAGACTACATTGCTTCTCTTGACATTTTTGAGGTTGTCACCAATCAACCAAGGCTGGAACACAGCATATAAACATATATCCCATATGAAAGCATAGGCAAGTCTCTCCGATCCAATGTAGCTTCTGAAGAACTCTATTCTATCTGTTATGCTTCCAAATCCATCATCAGAACGTCCATAGAAGGTCCATAATGCTGAGATTAAGCACATCAGTCCCCCGGTTATACCAACAACTGATGCACCGCCAGTCATCAGTGAACTTAACTGAGAAGGTTTGCTGTAAGAATTCTTCCCATCAACTTCGTTTAGTCGGATCGCCATGTAAGGTATCAAGAAAGCTAAACAAAAATGTTCACAAGTAAAAGAAACTAATTTAGATAAAAAAAGTATCAAAATTAAGAAAGCTTTCATCATGCATATTGATGTTTGAGGTGCAACATACTGTTTGTGAGGAACATCTGAAAACCCCATAAAAGGTCTAAAGATCCTTTGTATCTGTCTCTACGATAATCTGTGAACAACAATGGTGCAAACAAAAGTGTCCATGCAACAACAAAATTAAACAGGCCTTCAGCCACCTGGAACAAGGAGTTAATTAGGAATTAATAGAATGAGAATGAGCATTTTTCTATGATTATTCTGGCCAAATGGGCACCATCCAGAAGCATTTAAACACGGAACTTCTCTGACGATGAAAAGAATTGAAACATTCGCTGAAGCATTTGGTAAGTTCTTACAGGGTGCAGTACTGGTGCTTCAATCACATGAATGCCGACTGCACCGCCAAAAGTTTCCCAAAAATTAGTATATAAAAACTTTATTTAGTATGCATTATATTTCAACAAGTTAGCATGATGGTTGCAGAGTAAATGCTAAGGATAGATTAGCAGTAAGATGTTCCATGCAGCAAATTGAAAAGCATCATACAACAGCCTGAAAAACTGAGAGTTTTGCCCTGAAACAAATTGTGATTGAATGGTATGTGAGCAAAATTAAATCATCACATTGATGGTGATTATGTTCATTTTGTAAATGATCACAAACATTGCTTTGCACAATCAATTGAAACAATCATATTAAAGGGTTTAAACTGTAAGGTGGATACAAGGGGAAGTAGGAAACACTACTTTAGAGTTCTAACTCCAAATGTTCACCTCAAAAAAAAAAAAAAAAAAAAAAAAAAGAAAAAGAAAC
>LTAE01000709.1:57801-73381 GCA_001647135.1 Pontederia paniculata
AAAAAAAAAAAAAAAAAAAGAAGAAAAGAATCCAAATGTTTGCCAACTGACACAACGTTGTAGGATAGAATGGATTGTCCAACTGTAATTGTCACCAATATCTAATTTTTGTTTACATATCTAATAGACAGTTTTGGATAGCATAATAAAGTCAAACCATGTACTACAAGGCAATTTTATCAGTGATGCACATAAACATTTTGAAACCAAGTAAAGTCAGAGTAAGCCTCATTCGTTTTTCAATCAGATTCATGTTTCATTAGACTTTCAATCATATTGCTTGCCTATGTCTAAGTTTCTGAGGCAGACAAAGGAATAAACTCCAGACAAATACATTTCATTTTATTTCTAAGTTCCAATATAAAAATCTGCCCAGTTATGTAATCAGGAATCATTTAATACTTGCACCAGCCCATTACTTGAGTAGGAAAGAAAGAATCAACTTTAAGTGTTCTCCCATAGTTGTTCTAACCAAGAATGTGCTATTAGTTGAGCTGAATCTTTATCAGAAATGAAAGGACGGATCTTTCTCACAAATTATGATGTAAGACCATTATGGCTTCCCAGGAGAAGGGTTTAGCTTACCAGCATTGAGAAGGGGCAAAACAAAGAAGAAATTGAGTGACAGGCCGAAAAGATCATTGATTGTTGCAGAACTTATAGCCCACACAGGATCTCCCTGAAACAAGATATGAAACCAAGCATATCAACTGAAATAATTGTCTTTTGTTGACATTTATTTTATTTATTGATTGTAATTACTAGTATATATTATTTCCTCTCTTTTGGTAGAAGTGTTACATAGTCAAGCATTCAATGACAGTAAACACCAGATAACAATGCTGCCATCACATATGCCAGTTTTTTTTTTCTCTAAGCATATTCCAGATGAAAAGTTACTGAGACAAGAGATCAGACCACCAAATTCCAAATTTGAACATGAATTGGACAAACAGTACATAAACTATTTCGCATCTCATCCATTAATAGCTCGACTTGCTGCAGAACTAAGACACAGCTAAAAGTCTCAAACAAAATATTGCAAGATTCCCACTTTTCAACCTGAATTCTAAATTTCCAATCGCAAAAAATCACTGCAAGGAAACAAGAACGCCCAAACCGTACCGGAGCATAAGGAAGAAGGAAGAGCCACAGGACGTAGACAGCCTCCGCCGCCCATAAGACCGCCTGCTGGCCCCGTTTCAGAGTCAAGTCATTTCCTCCTGGCGGTCCTCGCTGTTCCTCAGCAGCTCCTCTTGCTTTCTTCACCTGGCAAGGGGTTACGCCGCTGTGCAGGACTCCCCTGCTCCTTCCGCAGGCGCTGCTGCTCAGTCCCACACTCCAGTGCCCTGCTCCCCATCTCGCTGCCGGTGGTATTTGTCCAGGATGAGAGCGTGGGGTTTGAGGAATGACAGGAAGAAGAGGAGATCGTTGCAAAGAAGAATACCAGCGGCAATAGCTACTGCTGCGGCTGCTGCAGAGAGACAGTAGTCTCCATGCCATGTCCTCTGCAAAAAATAAAAGAGAACTGTTTCCTAAAAAAACAGGATTATATACGAAAGTTGAGCCACCCACTTGTTTTTTTTTCTTTTTCGGTTGAGTATTAAATAAAGAGTTAGAGCAATAAATTTTTCAATTATTACGTTAAAATTTTATTTTCGCCGGAGCTTCCAAACTTATTTATGATAAAAAAAATAAAGAACTTTATATTTAATATTTATTTAAAATTATTTTGGTATTTGAAAATCAATGTAGTTTGTACGGTAAAACAAAAGCTTCTTGTTTAGTTGAAAATAAGTTTAAACAAACTCATCATACATATATATGAGAAAAATGAGATCTGAAAACATATTATCTTTTGGAATAATTCTAGAAGTTATATATAACAATTCGGTAAATGTTTTTTAATTAATAAAAATGCTAACATCGAGGATAATATATTTTCCCCACACGACGCTTTCTAAATCTGTTCAACTATATCTTATGTGCAACTTTTCGTTTATTAATTTAAAATTTTAGTTATTGTTTTTATTTTATTTTTTTTTACAAAAGTCTATAAATATGTTAATCTTTTCTTTTTTTTACAAAAGAGGCACATGGGTCCAGGGTGAGCACGGGCCGGGATGACCCGGTTCTCCTGATTCGTATCAATCTGATTTATCATTTTTTTTTTCTTGATCTGATTACCATTCGGGTTCGTGTCAGGATAAAATCCAAAATATCTGATATGATTTGGGTTAAAATCGGGTTACAATATAAAATACTCGATTAATTCTGACCCGATATTAATATTTAATTATTTATTTTAATATATATATATATATATATATATATATATATATGTGTGTGTTTCTTCTTGTTTTCATCTTATATGTATCTAGATCGATTTATTCGATCCACTTTATATCTTACTTTTTATATTTTATTTTATACATATATACCTCTTGCCGTGACTTTTCCCTGAAAAATAAAACCCTAAATTAAATCTTCTGCAAATAAAGATTAAATCTATTTTTTTCGAAACAATTTGATATTTGGATGATGCGATGAACAATTTGACATTTAGATATCATTGCATAATGAGTTTTATACTTTATTTAATAATTTGTGGTAATGGCAAAATATTAAAAGTATATTAAATGTTCGATTATATTTTTGCATAAGATCTTGCAAGCATCTTGTTAAAAATAGTTCTTCATGAAAATATTTAATTGATGATATCTTGATATATTCTTCAAATTTCAAGGAACACGAAGAGCACTTGAGGATAGTGTTGCGTGTACTAAGAAAGCACAAGTTATATGCAAAGTTTTTCACGTGCGACTTTTGGTTAAAAGAGATTATATTCTTAGGGCATATTGTGTCAAAAGATGGCATTATGGTAGATCCAAGCAAAGTGGAGGTCGTTGTTAATTGGGATAGGTCAAAGACGGTAACGGAAATTCGAAATTTCCTAAGATTTGCCGGATATTATAGGAGATTCATTCAAGATTTCTCCAAGATAGCATCTCCTTTGACTTACTTGACAAGGAAAGGAGTGAAGTATGAATGGACGCCCAAATGTGAAGCAAGTTTCTTGGAACTCAAGAAGAGGCTCACAACCGCACCCGTGCTTACCATACCTTCGGAAAGTGGAGGATTAATCATCTATAGTGATGCTTGCGACACCGGTCTAGATTGTGTGTTGATGCAACATGGGAGAGTTGTAGCTTATGCGTCAAGACAACTTAAGAAACATGAAGTGAACTATCCCACTCAAGACTTGGAGTTGGCGACGGTTGTCTTTGCCTTGAAGATTTGACGACATTACTTGTATGGAGAGATTTTTAAAGTATTTTCGGATCACAAAAGTCTATTCTTACAAAAGGAGTTAAATATGAGATCAAGTTTCTTAAGTATTATGAATTTGTCATCACATATCATCCGGGAAAGACCAACACCGTGGCAATACTTCGAGTAGAAAATGAGAAGGGGTCACTCGCTTGTCTAAGAGTTCACAAATGGAATCTTCTTGAGGATATAGTGCAATGGAACTCGATTCCCATTGGTGAAAATGTGGTGTTGATGACACTTCATGTAATAGAATCAAACCTAGTAATGAGGATTATTGAAGCTCAAATGAAGGATCCGAAATATGGCTATATGATTTCTCTATGCAAGAAAGAAACAACAAGCTTCACATATTGCAAAGATGGTGCCATATGATTCAAGGATCGCTTTTGAGCTCCGAATGATAAGTCTTTAAGAAGGAAAATTTTAGATGAATTTCACAAGTCTGAGTTCACTATTCATCTCGGAAGTACCAAAGTGTTTAAAGACCTACAAAGAAGTTTTTGGTGGAGAGGCATGAAGAGAAAGATAAATAAGTATGTGTCAACATATCTTGTTTGTCAACAAGTCAAGATAGAACACCAAAGGTCATTTGGTATGCTTCAACCCTTGAATTTATCAGAATGGAAATGACAAAGTATCACCATGAATTTTGTGATGAGATTACCAAGAACCAAGAGTGGACATGACTCTATATGGGTGATTGTGGATAGATTGACAAAATCAGCATATTTCCTCCCAATGAAGGCGAGTCATCAATGGAAAGTTTGCTAGATTTGTATGTCAAAGAAATTATCCGACTTCATGGGATTCCCACCTCTATTGTATCAGATAGAGATCCAAGATTTACTTCAAGATTTTGGAGAAGCCTACAAGATGCTTTTGGGACAAGACTAAATTTTAGTACGGCTTTCCATCCGCAAACCGATTGGCAAAGTGAGAACAATCCAAACACTTGAAGATATGTTGAGGGCTTGCTCCATACATTGACAAGGTAGTTGGGATACTCACTTACCATTAGTGGAATTTGCATATACTGATAGTTACCATGCAACCATCAAAATGGCTCCATTTGAGACCTTATATGGAAGACCATGTAGATCTCCTTCTTATTGGACGGAAGTTGGGGAAAGAAGACTTCTTGGACTCCAACTAGTGCAAGATTGTGCTAATAAAGTCGATGTAATCAAGAAGAGGATGTTGGAAGTCCAAAGTAGGCAAAAGAAATATGCGGACCAAAAGATAAAAAAACAAATTTATGAAGTTGGGGAGTATGTTGTGTTGAAAACTTCACCAACGAAAGGAGTAATGCGTTTTAGCAAGAAAGACAAGTTAAGTCCAAGATATGTTGGACCTTTTGAGATTATCAAGAAGGTTGGCGAAGCGACTTACAAGTTAGCACTTCCACCATCCTATGCAAGGATTCATGATATGTTCCATGTATCGATGCTTAGAAGGGATCGTCATGACGATGCTAATGTCATCCGAATTGAAGAGTCAAACATCAAGAAAGATTTGACGTATGAGGAACAACCCATAGATATATTGGAGTACCAAAGGAAACATCTTCGAAACAAGATTGTATCGATGGTTAAAGTGGCTTGAAAGCACCATAGAGGAAAGGATGCTACTTGAGAACTTGAAGATGAAATGAGAGAAAACTTTTCTTATCTATTCGGTAAGTAATTATCACTATTCAAATTCGAGGACAAATTTTTATTTAAAGGGGGGAGGATGTAAACCCCAAATTTGTTAACCCTCAAGCCCAATTGATTATCAACTCATTAAAACTATGATGACCCAAAACCCTCACTTAAGTGAGTATGCCCTAGATATAAAAAAGGGCAACTAGCCACCTTTTCCATTTTTCCCAAATTCTTCTCTCTCCTCTCATCTCCCTCTCCACACAAGGTCTCCATGGCAAGGGTTTGAAGCTCCCTTCTATTGTGCAACTCAAGGAGGCTTGGGAGAGGAAGAAGGAAGGGCGAGAGAGGAAGAAGAAGGAGGCTTTGAAGCTTTGGAAAAATGAGGAAGAAAGAATCACCATCAAAGAGGAAGAAGAAGCTAGAAGGAATTAGAGTTTCTTGCCAAGGTATGTAAAGGGGATTCAATCCCTCTCTTTCCTCACCTCAATTCGAATTTGAGGAGTATAAGAATCATTGTTCTTAGAAGATGAGAATGTGAGGGAAGGCTTATAGGGTTTGTTGCATGATTGACATGCCATATGTTCATATGTCTTGTTTTGTTCTTTATTATGTTGCTATGATTCATACGAGACTTGCTATTATCAAATCATGTTTTCATGATGTAAATTCTACAATAATATGTTTCTTTCATGTCTCAACCCCCAAATGATGTGAATATGATGTATTATAAACCCTAGGTTATGTATATGAACTTTAGGATGAATATATGAACCCTAGGTTAGAACTTGAATTCAATTGAATGTAATTTGATGTTTTTAGTGTCCAAATTGATATTTCACGAACCCTAAAACATCACAATTCACTCATACATAGACTTCCTTAAGAATGATAATGTCATAGGTATGAAAGAATTGAATTTGGGAGTTAAATGGGGTGAAAACGAGTTTTCAAGTCAATCATCACGGGTCGTGATGTGATATCACGGGTCGTGACAGGCTCATTACGGGCCGTGAGACATTCTCATGGGCCGTAATACCTAGGTCATGATGCGAAGTCACGACCAACTGCTTCGATCATGGCCGTGATTGAATGTTCACGGGCCATGACATGAGAAGACCATAGTAGACCTCTTCGATCACGGCCGTGACAATGTGGATCACGGGTCGTGACACGAGGAGGCCATGACCAACCATTTCGGTCATGACCGTGACACGATGAGACCCTACTGCACCGCTTCGGTCGCGGCCGTGACAATGTGGTCACGGGCCGGGACAGTGAGTGGTCACGGGCTGTGATAGGATGTAACGAGCTGTGACACTGTGTCTCACGATCGTGATGGGCTCATCACGGGCCGTGATGATTTTTAAGATATTTTTAAGCTATGTAAGCCTTATTTTATAGATGTTTACTATGATGCTATCTTTCTAATGCTTGATGAAATCATTTGTATACTATGTTTTATGCTCTTGTAAGGTAGCAAATCATGTTTGATGTTTATGATACACCTAGACATCGAGATGCATGCAAAGCCGTGATTAGGACTAAAATCACAAGATTGATTGTTATGCTTGATGTATTGAAAAGAAGATGACATGATGAATTAGTCGAGGCACATTGGAGAAGGGGAAAGTAGCCGAAGACGCTTCCCAAAAGTGACGTCTTCTCACTAGTAGTAGTGTGGTGTGCTTTCCTATATTGGACCCGAGAGAAGGATCCAATATTGACCCCTGAGAAGGGTCGGCCTAGCTAGCCATATGTGTGCCAATGTTACCCGAGACTCTTTATGTAAAAATAATAATTGACTTTATGATCAAGATATTTAAATGATGACGATGTGAGTCAAAGAGAACTCAAATGAGATCATATGGCTAATATGTAAAGATGCAAATGTATAAAGATGATGATCATAAACATAAAATATGTAGTATCATTTATGCTTCACGTATGCAATATTCAATGCTATGCTCAAGTCATGCAAATATCATATTCTTATGTTATTGAAAATGATTTATGTTTCAAGTTTATACTTATGATCATGATGATGTTATGTTATGAGATATATATATATATATATATATATATATATATTGCATGATAGATGCTGACCTTTACATATTCTAACCGGGGGTTTCCACCTTTCCTGTTTCTGAATCCATGCAGACGATGATGCATGAGGAACTTGGCGGTGGTATACTCATGACGACTTTGATTTGCACATGGTCATGTCTAGGTCTTGTAGGCATTTAAGTCATTAAGATTATATCTAATGAACTTATTATTTTTATCTTATGTCTCGAGTCGAATGAGTCTAAGACTCATGTTATAGGCCTTATGTTTGGCCATGGATTTATGCTCATATGTGGCAAGATTTTTATGGATTTCTATATATTTTCGTTGCCTTGAGCTAATATTATCATGATATTATATTTATGTTTTCCGTTAAATTATGGAATTTTTTTACTATTAATAATATTTATTTTCCTTTCATTCTATCATATTACTTTCTTCTAAACTTCTTATACATAAACTTCATAATTATCTTACTTATCATTATAAAGACGACACATGAGCCGTGCGGAGAACATACCACCACCACCCTCCCATTTGGCCCTAATATCTGGGTATATAGAGTGAGTGGATTCTTGGGAAAACTCGTTCATTATTAATTTTTATCATTGTTATAATAATAAAAATAATAATAATAATAATTTTATTAAATAAATAATATAATAAATATTTTAATTATTCATTTAGGGATATTTACTTATAAAAAATTATATATCTGATTGATTTATTAATAACAAGATACATTAATAAATAATTACCTATCTATTTAATAATATATTAATTACTAGGAATATATATTAACATATTTAATAATTAAAATTATTAACATATTCGGTGCCAAGACTTTTACCATCCCTAGTTATTATGATATACAAACTTTTACTTATTATGATCTTTTATCCTTGTAATCATTTTGGTTGATGGAAATAGTTGAATGAATATAATTAGATATATACATGTTAATTTATATATTTTGTTAGACTACAAATTTGATGATACTGAATGTAATATAGCAAATGAATACATATTCAAAAATATTATATTTTTAATTTTTTAATTTTTTTATAATATACATTATTTAAAATATCTAAATTTGCGAGAGAGAGTGAGAATTTTTTTCAGAAGGATATAATTATACTCTATTATATTATATACACTAACACCCTATGTACTATATATATGGAATACATAGCGTAAGTAGTAATCACAAGTTCCCCCGTCGGTTCAAGTGAAATCCCTTCTTTCCTTTTCTCCCACGTTTCTAAACTTAAAAAACTCATAAAATTGTTCCCATCATCTTCACAAGGTCACCAAAAACAAAAAAAACAAAACAAAACTCTCAACCATGGCCGCCGCTGCGCCGTCCTCCGTCGTTCTTGCATGGTACATCCTCTTCCTCGTGCCAATCCCTCAGCAGCAGCCGCTGCGGCGCGGTGGTAACTGTGTTTGCTTTTCCTCGCAGGGGCTCGGGCGAGGATGGACAACTGGGCATGGGGGACGGGGAGGAGATGGACTGGGTACACAGCATCAGGTCCCTCGAGTCGAAGCCCGTCGTTGGCGTCGTCGCCGGCAGCAGGAACTCACTCGCCATCTGCGAGGACGGACAGGTCTCCGTCAGAGCTCCTTCCGCGTCGCTAATGTGGTAGTTGTCTCTCTGTGGTTTTGTGCTCGCTTTTAACTGGGTTTTGGTGTGAATGATCAGTTGTACACATGGGGGTGGAATCAGAGGGGAACGCTCGGCCATCCGCCGGAGACGAAGACCGAGAGCACGCCCAGCCTCGTCAAGGCGCTTGCAGGCGTCAGGATTGTTCAGGTAATGATGCCTGAAAGAATCCATCTTGGTCACAGGCTCAATTTGAGTCAGAATGCAGTTGGGCCTATTGAAATTAGTCGATTTTTCACTTTATTGTCTGATGTTTCAGGCGGCCATTGGCGGCTGGCATTGCCTTGCAGTGGATGATCAGGGTCGTGCTTATGCGTGGGGTAAGCATATTTTCCTCGACTCCTGTTCCGTTTATGGGATGCTAGTGGTCATGATTGGGTTGTGTGGGGATCCCTGGTTTAATGATGATGATATTCATGGCAAGGTGGGAATGAGTATGGACAATGTGGGGAGGAACCTGAGAGGAAAGAAGATGGCAGCAAGGCTCTGAGGAGGGACATTGCCATCCCTCAGAGATGTGCTCCGAGGCTCTCCGTTCGGCAGGTGATGAGAACATATTCTGTCTATTTGCATTTTGGCCCTGAGAATCTTCTGAGAACTTTAACTTTATTGTCAATGCTTTATTCCATCAAGTTGCAGTTAGTTTTGTTTATTCCCTCCTTGAATTTGAGGAATTTTTATTGAAATGGTAATAAAAGCAACATACATAAGAAATTTATCTCTATACAAAGCAACAGGGAGATGGAGAGCTTTTGGAAGTGGGGTGTCTAGAATTTTCTGGATGACGAAGATAAAGGAACCTTTACTTATTCCCTCAAATTTGACAACTTAGAAAGAACCGAGACACATCATTGAAGCTTATCCTACACAAAACAATATGGATAAAAAGAATATTTTTATGCTAAGTGGAAACCATGGCAGAAAGATAGTGTAGCCTTTCTACCAGGAAAATATGGTTGCTATTTCTATTTCCTATCTTCAGGAAAAACTAGTTTAAGGACATTTATCAATGCCTTTGCTCATGATCCTCAGTCCTGCCTAAGGAATAATTTGCTGACTATTAAATAAAAACATCCCAAATTTGTTTATTCTTCACGTTATTCAATTATGTTCGAGAATTGGTTCATGTGATGCAAAATAACTGGAATGGTTTGTCATATAAGATACAGGTCATTCTAGGATCTAAAGTAAACACATCACAGATATCTATGACTATCTCCAGTGTGAATAGGAGGACAGGGGATTCATATTACTCTATAACTTGAAGAAGAAAAGGAACACGGTTGCTGAACACCGAATCCATAATTTGAATTTTTGCCAACATATAAACACTTCTCTCAACCATTCATTTTATTGAAATGTGTACACATGGTAAATATTCTGTGGATTTCCAGTATCAACGAAACAAAACCTTGATATAGACGTCCCTAACCAATAATTTTTTTGAGGGAAAGGGTGACTATGAAGTTGAGTAGTCATTCACTAGGTATTAAAAAAAATGTGATAACAGTTGTGTTTAAAAAACAGAAGACATAAAGAAAGAATGATATGGAGTTGTTCCAAAAAGTTATGCCTGTAGCTCCTGCTCACTCAACAAAGAGGAATTATGATGGATAATGTTTTCAATGTAACACTTCTCTTCCAAAAGAAGGGTGTGAATTTATCCATTTATGAAAGTCTTCATCCTACTAAAAAAAGAATTTTGAATGAATATGGGGAACAAGAAGTAATCCTCATAACATACATATTCAACATGGACAAAAAAATAATGACCGATATACTATTTTCAATTGAACAATCAAAATGCATTCAAGATCTACTAAGGATATGCAAGTTACAGATTTAAACAAGAAGGCATAATAGAAGTCATATTGCACAACTCCCGAATTATGCTAGTATGGGAAGCAATTTTTTCAACTTAGCTAAGGGATTAATGAAACAAATGAATATAAAGGAGATCATGTAATCATTAAAATTATCCTCTTTGTTTTTACCTTTTTTGCTACAAGAGGGCCCATCTTTGTTCATCGGTGAAGAATTTTCCTTGTGATTGTCTTTCAGAAAAGGATTAAAAGTATCATATGATATTTGGGCAAGCTACTCAGCAATCCTTGTTGAAATTAACTTTTTTTGGCATTCAAAAGACATACATGTTCTCTACTGAGAAAAAAGAAGAAAGACATCATCATATCGGTTTCGTGTAATTTCCTTAAGTACTAAAATCATAGCTAAAAATGAGTAAACACTATTTTTATGTCATATTCAGGGACACCTGTTAATATTCAGAAACCAGAGCTGTAGCTTTGAAGAGTATGTAACAATACTTTAAACTTGGTGAAAATAAGGTGACTATAAAGAATACCAAACATTTTTAAAATTAGGTCATATGAACGGGAGGACGATCAACCTTGTTTAAAATTTTACAATCTTTCATACCAGCACAAAGCTTCCTACGTGCTCATGCAGAGGCAAAATATGCAGTGCAGTTCAATCATATTTTTGGTAATTGTGATGGAAGTTGGTTTCATCAAATGTCAACCTTTTTTTGCTTTTTTTCACTTACTTCCTCTTTATTCTTTTCTTGGCATTTTTTTTCAACTTTTTATGAAAGCCTGCAAGTAGCATTCCAATGAATATGCTAATCAATACGTTTATATAGTTTGAGTTGAGTTACACTTAGGGTTTCCAAATTTATGCATGAGGAACTTACTTTTGGGTAGTAAGTTTGGATTTTTCTTGTGATCCAGGTAGCAGCTGGAGGGACTCATTCTGTGGTGTTGACTCAAGATGGTCATGTGTGGACTTGGGGGCAACCATGGCCTCCGGGAGATATGTACTTATCTTTCTTTAACCTCTTGAAAATTTATCCTAACTTTCTCTTTCGATCTTCTGATAAAAAACACATCTTGTCTCATTACTCTGCTTCTGTCCTTTTTACTGTGGCTTTCCTCTTTTAGTACACAGATATCTACTCCTGTACGTGTACAAGGCCTTGAGAATGTGCGGCTGATAGCTGTTGGTGCCTTTCATAACTTAGCTCTTTTGGAGGATGGTACCTTATGGGCATGGGGGAACAATGAATATGGACAGCTAGGGACTGGTGATACCCAACCGAGATCTCAACCGGTTGCAATTGATGGTTTATCTGGTCTTACTTTGGTATGAAATACAAATATCTGTCTTTTGTGCATACTTCTATTGTACTTGCTAAGCATTTCTCGTCTGCTAAGACAATATTCTCAATCACAATATTACATCATGCACCCCTAAAAAAATATTGCATCATATTCTTATGTAGCTTGACTTCAACACGTGCTACCAATTCGATCCTTTTCGCCTCATTGACATGCTATCTGATTTATCTTCTTGTTATTGGCTGTGTCCATACATATAGTAGTCATGAGAAGATGTGTCACAATCTTGTTAAGATGTATTAATTTCAGCTGGAACCAATCCAAGATCACTTTATGCAACACTTTACTACTTATAATGGAGTTTGCATTTTAAATGATGGCATAACATTAAGATAATATCACATTGCATTCTTTTGTTTATCCTGCTAGGTTGATATTGCTGCTGGAGGATGGCATTCGACTGCTTTGACAGATGATGGAGAGGTACATTTTTATTTCTCAAAGGTTTCTATAAATTTACAATTAGTACTATTGCGTATATCACTTATATGAGAACAGCTATTTCTAAAGATACTACTTTTCTTAAAAAACAAAGAATGAAGGACAAAAGAGTTCTGAAACAAATGATCTAATGTTTGTTTTACTCAGTTTAACCTAAAAAAATGATCAAATGTAAGTAGAATTTTTTTCATGTACATAGTTATTGATTTTCTTTTATGTAGAGTTAACTCACTTATCTGTCTATGAAATTGAATGAGCTTTACATTTCAAGTCTTTAATTGTTTTACTTGAAAATGATTATAATGAGAGCTTCTTCCATTTTCTAATGGACATATCATTTGCCTTAGCCCTTACAACAAGATAAATATCACATGTTGGAGATTCTTATGTTTTTCTCCTCGATGACATAAATGTTTACATGTAAATCCCAAAACTTGTTGTACTTTCTAGTATTATAATGATCTGCAGAAGCTATAATTTTTTAGCTTTGGTAGATTTCATTTAACCTCCGCAAGTGGTAGGATCTTTTCAGTTATTAGTTCCATTAAATAACTATGAGCATAATATGAGATGCTATATCTTCATATTAGGTGACCCCTTCAAAAAATGAAATTGGTATTAGATGACATTATACTTGTGGTTAATATGAAATTGTGGACCTAGGTATATGCATGGGGAAGAGGGGAACATGGAAGGCTGGGATTTGGAGATGACAAGAGTAGCAAAATGGTCCCTCAGAAAGTTCAGCTTTTGGTTGGGCAAGATATAGTTCAGGTAAATGCGCCATAAAGTAGCATAACTGTTAGTCATGATTGAAGGTGTTTGATTACTTTTCTTGTGTAAGTTGTCTACTTCACATTTCTTCAAATTTGTGAGCCATGTTAACTGCCACAGCTTCCCTGTGTTCCTCATAAACAGATATCATGTGGAGGCACTCATTCAGTGGCTTGCACGCGCGATGGACGAATTTTTTCTGTAAGAATTGTGTGCTTTCTAATTATCAGTGTTGATTGTAGTGCACATTATTATCTGACTATTAATGCGACATGATATATCCATAAGATGATGATAAGATGAAAGAACTTAGTCTAAAGCTTATTGATGTGTTTGAGCTTTTGGTGGATAATTATAGCCTAGGATAGCCTTATACTATGAACAATACTTACAATGTCAGAAACTTTTCTGGCAAAATAGAAACATTTATGTTGAGAAGCTCATGATGACCCGAGTTTCATGATTAAGTAAAAAAATCAAGAAGCTGGAAAGGACTAGAACTAATTTATTATCCTCCGTTCTCTTTTCCTTGATATATTTATAGTTTGTATATTCTATTCACGTTTTTGACATCAAACAGTTTGGAAGAGGAGACCACGGACGTCTTGGGTACGGAAGGAAGGTCACTACCGGACATCCTATGGAGGTGCCCATCGACCTCCCAGCACCCAAAAGCTGCAGTAGCTTCAACGGCCATTGGTGCGCTAAGCTCGTCGCCTGTGGTGGCCGTCACACCTTGGCAATCGCAACATGGGTTAACGAACCTGAACAATAATCTCTTTCCAACTTAAGAAAAAGTTGACACGTGAAACTCAGTGAGAAGTGATGATGATATCCAGCTGCTTGTAATCTAAAGATCGCACTTCTCTCTTCAATCTCTGGTGAAGTGAAGAGATGCACGAGTAATATGAATAAGAATGATAATAAACATTTCATCAATTGTGCAAAACAAATGAAGGGGACCTACATCTTTGTCAGTGCATGCATGAATGTAACTATTAGAAAATGTCTGATGTTACAAACTTTGACGCCTCTCTCTACAATGTGTTCCAATATACTGTTTCTAGTACATTTTAGTATGTTTCATCCGAATGTTAACTTTTTCTTCTCAATCTAATTTATCATATTTTCTTTCCGCTCTAAAATAACACTGCTACTATTGAATAAGCAATACTAAACTCACCTTTATATTAATTTGATAAAAAAAGAAGGATATTGAGCACATTTAGTTCTGAATCATCTTTGAGGGGCTCAAACTTTTCAAAAAGAATACGGCCTTGTGCGCATTGTTTCTCCGATAATGTTCACTTATTTATGTTTAAGGATGTAAGATTGCATTTGTCGTATAAAGCCCTTCTGAATTTTCTTCTACAAACTAATAGTATAAATGCAAGGTAAATCTTTCATCCATTCAGTGATATTTTGAACATTCTTTTATATGCCCTCACAAATACATGAATTTTTTAGATATGTTTTTGGAAAATATATATTTGCATATATACTCTTTTCTTGTAGTGGTTATTGTTTGATCTGTTTTAATAGATGCTAAAGTTAAAAAAGCTCTCGTTTTGTTTTTTCCCTCACATATTTTATTTTCTTTTACTTATTAGTTAAAAAAATAAGTCATAAATGTGTTTAAAACCTAAAACTTTATCAGTATCCTAGAAGCAACCTACCTAATTCTATATATAGTGATGGAAATTCTAATGTTGAAAATCGAAGGTGTTGAGCTAACGTAGTTGATATGTCATTAGATCACAAAAATCATGATTGATATATACAAATGAATAATTCAATTTCAAATGGTGGATACAAGAGATGAAGACTTAATATATCAAGTATAATAATGTAGACATTGATTTTTTTTTCAATTTTGAGATTAATAGAATTATTCAATAAAAAATAATACATGGTTGCTGAGAGGGTGAGAATATTTCTCTCTACTGTCTAATGTTTTTTTTATTTAAATAATCACATTCAAAAGCAGAATAAGTTTTGATTAAATTATTTTTAAAATAAAATTGTTAAGAGTTTGCCTTTGTTTTGAGATTTCCATTATGTAACTTATCATCTTTTTTTTTTGTTTTCGTGTTACTATTTTTTATCATAATTAAGGATCCACTAATTTTAGAACTATTAACACATCAATTTTTTGGTTCATAGGTGTAAGGAAAAGAAAAACATGTTGAATCTAGGATCCCGAGAATGTTTTGAATGATCACAAATTTGTAAAGTTAACTCAGCCTATACTAATGAATTTGTTGAGCTGATTTCTGAAACAGGATATACACAAGTTCAGAGTAACGATCGACCTAAGCTGAAGGAGTGGACGACCAGTGCACGCGTAATTATATCAGAAGAACTACATGTGTGCAGTGGGCGTCCTATGTATATGAAGCGGTCGACCAACATCAGAGGCAGGATATATGTAATGGAGAGCAGAAGCATGAACGATCGACCAAAGA
>LTAE01000710.1:0-73272 GCA_001647135.1 Pontederia paniculata
ATATATACGTATATACTAATAGTTATAGTCAATAAATAAAATAAATACTAATAAAATATTATAATTATCTAACTGACATAGTGGATAGGTGGTTTTGGCTAACATCTAGAGATCTAGAATTCAAATTTAATCTCTTTCATTTTTTTATAATTTATTATTATATATTTTGGTCCCTTAATTTTTTTGACCTTCTTATCTTTTTCTTTCTGAGTCCCTAAGTATTTTCTTTATCATTTGTAATAAAAAAAATAAAACTTCTACTATAATATTATAATATATAGATAGATAAATTATTAACTTTTATATATTGTATATTATCATAAAATTTTAACTATGAAAATAAAGACGTCCACTAACTCATTCCTCGACTTTTAGTATCGAGAGATCTCGAGTTCAACTCTCATCAGCCAGAGATTTATGTATTTATTTATTTTTGATATTTTTTTAATGTATTAAATTATGGGCGTCCTTTTGTAATTTAAAAAAAATTACTATAATATATATAAGAAATTATTGTTTTATCTTTTGAGAAAAATGAGATCCACATGTTTCTAGAAAAAATCTTTTCCCCTGTGCAAACGATGTCAGAAAAAATAATTGTTGCGATGTGATTTGGTATGCGACTCGAAGGTTTGCTTTCCCTGTTCTTGCTGCTGCTACTGACATGACAGAGTTCGGTGTTTCCTGTTCCGTCGCGTGTCGTGCGAGGGCACGATGCATAACGGTGTTTTCTGTTCGAGGCGATTCAGCTGATCCTGCGCTACGCCCTGCCGTGGTTGGAGCGGATAAGGACGAAGCGGGTCCTGCACCCACCACCTTGTCGGGTGCAACCACTAAACGGATCTTTTTATTTTCTTTTTACATCTCATATTATACATACTTTTCAATGCAATATTAACTACAATATGTAAATTAGATTAAATATTTATTTCAATTTTATTTTCCTTTTGGTGGACTTGGATAAAGGGAAATAGGTGCAATGATATTTGAATAGTATTTTTAAAAAAAAAAAAGACAAAAATTATTTTTAAATTATTTTCTAATTAATTAAAAAATGGGCTTAATGTTGTTGTCCCCTATTTAAATGGGAGACAATTTGAGGCTCATTGTATCAGTCGTTGGATTAAAGATTCACGGTTGCAAACAGTTTAGTCGTGGATCTCTCATCCAACGGCTGATATAATGGGCCTCAAGTTGTCCCCTATTTAAATAGGGGACAGCAACATTTTGTCCTTAAAAAATATTTATCACAAACTATAATTATTCATCTCATTATCTTCTCTTATCTGTTTAAACATACTCTCAGGCTCAACTATTGGATGTGTGATCAGACAATTTTTTTTTTGCCATAACTATTAAGCTCGTGCAAATTATCATGAAAAAGATTGTCTGTTCAATTTAATTGAAATAGTTAGTATCTAATAGTAAAGAACATAAACATATCGTATAGTAAAATATATTTTTTTAATATTCAATTAATTATAAGTTCAATAATAATTATATTTTTTATTGTGATTAAGGAATATTTAAATTATTGATGAATCATATTGAGAAATAAATATCGGATGCAAGTTTTTTATTGACTATTATTTGAGTCATATTTAAATTTGGAAATAGATTTTATTGTTAAATATGTTATAATATAATAATTTAAAAAATGAGAAAAAGGAGGAAGATACAACAATTATACCTTCTCTCAAGTCTCTCCCATGGTTCTCTCTCTCTCTCTCTCTCTCTCTCTCTCTCTTTCTCTCTCTCTCTCATTTTTAAGATTCGGATCTTTCTCCTTCCCTCGATCCTTCCCCTTCATAGTCTTAATTAGACCATATCTTGCACAAGAGAAAGAAAAGCTGAACAATAGAGAGAAAAATAAAGGAATGGAAATTTGATGGAAACTATCATAAGAAATAATCTAAGAGGAAAATATACTTGAAGAACTTAACAAGAGGTAGCTAATTCGTAACTTAAATAATGGAAACAATTATTCTAAATTTGATTTTGTGTACATTTATCGGGTCAAAATGATGAAGACCATTTTTCATTAGATTTTACATGTGATAATAAAATATTTAGTCATAACTTAGATCTATATATAAGTTAAAACTTTAATTAAGATTTACCATCAATATTGTTATATATATACTTAATTTTTAGTTCTATCTAGATTAATAGTCTCTAATTCAAATAAGTTTTAAATAGGTTGTACTCGTCCAAAAATTATAAATGACATATGGATGCATATCTTTCAAAATTTAGTTTCATCGGGAATTAAAATCATGATTCAAGGTCTATAAAAGATGTTATATCCAAAACAATGTGTCATGCTTGCTTGAGATGTAGCACGTTCGACTTGTAAAATATATTATCATTTGAAATAGTAGAATCTGATATAAAATTTATGGAGTAGGTATATGTTTATGTGTTATAGTATAAGAACTTGGAGAGATTTATAAGTCTATAACTACTATATTTTAAAGTTGATATGTCACGACTTTCAATATAAAATTGATAGAAGATGTGGTAGGATTTTTTTTCACTACATGAGAATGAGATAAAAAAGAATGAAATTTATATGTAAATCTTTTGAGAAACTATAAAAAATTAGAATTGTTCTAAATGAATATTAATTTATAATTTTATATTGACATTATGTTAAATATGTTTAAGGTTGAAAATGATATCTTATTTGAAAATTGTCAACAAGGATTTTATATTCGATGTTGTCAGTATTGTTAACATGTTGTAAGTAAACTTTTTTTTTACTTTATATGTCCATGTTGGTTTGGACCATATTGTTTTATCTCTTGTGAATTTATATATGATGGTTACGTTGTCTCTCGATCAAACATATAACTTTATATAAAAATTGGAGTTACTTCTTAATGAACTCTTAATGTGGATTAAATTAATATGTGATTCCTCTATCACTTAAATGATCAAAAGTTTTATATGTTTTATTTAATTTGATTTCACAATGAGTTTATATGATTCAAAATCATCACAAACTCTCATTTGACATACGATTGTTCCATATAACTTATCGATCTATACGATGGATTCATTTTTCATCTTAACGATTTTACTTGATTATATCTACGATTTTGATTTTACCGTATATGCCTCTATCTGTAAATGAAAACGTGAATGATTTTATATGATTATTCAATCATTGTTATGATGCTTAAATCATACTTATTGATAAGTATAAATGAATTTCATTATGACACTTATATCATAAAGTCTTATATGAATCTTGAACATTATTGATTTATATTATGATGATGTATGAGTCATAGGCTTTATATGGATCAAGATCACTTCTGAATCATATTAAGATGATGTTAATATTATAAATTTTTATTTGATTTTGATCATTATAGATTTATATTATCTTGAAGTTTACGTTATAAAACTTCATATAACCTTGATTATTATGAGTCATAATATGATGATACCTATCTTACAATATTATTATGAACCTTGAATATTATTTGCTTCATAATATGGTGCATCTACTCTCTTACTGACACTATAATGTATTATGTGATAAATACACAAGATCTGATAAAAAGATAATCATTTATGTGTTGATTGTTGAGAGTCAAAGTGAAGTTATGTTATAATAGTGATGTTAAGGAATAATAGTATAATGGCAATGAAACTACTTAATTTCTTTTGTATGAGTTGTTCTTTTCGATACAACAAAAAGTATTTTCAAACATCATTTTCCTAAGGGCACACTATCATGATTTGTGAACTAATCATTGACCTTTGACAATCCATAACTTGCCCAATTTTAAGGATGATCACTTCTTTTTCAAGGTCACCAACATTACTAGATATAACGAAGAACATAAACAAATAAATAAACATTACTAATGAATTAAGTGATGATGACGGAAGTTATCCAATGATGATAAAAGTGATACAATGAAAGTAAAGTATGTTGTAGTATCAAAACATGAATTGATGTAGGCACTATTTGATCATGTCTTTATTTGATATATTATTATTATTATTATGAATGTAATTGATTTAAGAGTAATGTTATTTAATGATTATTGATTGATTTCATATAAAATTTTGCTCATTTATCATGATCAATCTATAATTTGATAATGAAATATTTTATCATGTATTATATATATATATATATATATATATATATATATATATGCACCATGATGTTTCTTATTTAATTTTTGATCTATTTACCTATTGAGCTTCATAACTCACAAGAGTACATATCCTTTGCAATTAGTTCGGAGACATTTATTCATTACCTCTTAACATTACCTGGTAATCTATATTATATTATCTAACAGAAAGATTATCACCTATAAAATTATCAATAATGTGCATTACCTTATTTACTATATATAAGTAATCCAAATTATAATTTAAAATATCATATTTACTTATATAAATTATTACAAAATAATATACATCATTTTATCAAAATACCCTTTATAAATATTATTAAGTTAAAAAATTTGTATTATTGAATTAAAACTTATCAACTTAAATTATAAACTCACAAATTAATGTATTTAAGTAATTAATACCCTTCAAATTAAAATAATAATAAATGATATTTATAATTAATAATAATAATTTATAAAAAATATTAGTCTAATTAATAATACTTATAAATAACCATTAGTGATGTATTTTAATTCATAATATGATCATAATAATATAATATTATTTAAAAAATATTTATTATGATCATTGATTTATAATAATAATGATAATATTATTATTATATAATAATATTATTATTTTATATTTTATTTATGAAAGATTTAAAAGGGCGAATATGAAAACTAATATAAATAAGTCACCCCCTCTTATGTAATGTGAATTATCATTTCATAAGAAATATGCATTGCTACACAATCTAGATTGCCTATGAATTAAAATAAGTAAACGGGATAATCTGGTGGACCCAAGTAATTTTAAGTTGAGATTACTAGTAATCTACAAAGATAATCATGAGAAAAACACAGATAACTAACGATGGAGGCGTGTGCAACATAGGATGGTCGTGATGATGTTGTAACATACAAACACTAGAGACCTTTTTTCATTATCATCATTTATATGTTACCGAGTTATATTTTCCTATTTAAAAATTAGTTGAGAGTTTTCAACGATTTAGTGAGATGTGAGATTCAAATATTGTCATATATCTTAAACTTTCACATGTATTTGTTTATTTTGATTATATTTACCACTTGAGTGATAATCTGGATAATCACTTCCCTCTTAGGTAATGCAGATTATTACTTCATAGATAATCTACATTGCTAGACAATTCAGATTGCCTACGAATTAAAATAAGTAAACAGAGTAATCTGATGAGCCCAAGTAATTTTAAGTTCAGATTATCAGTAATCTACAAAAAATATTGAGAGGAAAATACTCCTAAAGATAATAATGATTGAAGCGTGTGCAATATAGGATGCTCGTGATGATGTTGTAGCATACGAACTAGAGACCTTTTTTTTCATTATCACCCTTTATATGTTATCGAGTTATATTTTTCTATTTAAAAATTAGTTGAGAGTTTCGATTTAGTCAGGTGCGAGATTCAAATATTATCATATATGTTAAAATTTCACATGTATTTGTTTATTTTTATTTTATTTTGTAGTTTGACTTCCGCAATAGTTCTTTTTAACCACACAATATGTTTCAATAGAACTATGAACATTTATAAAAAAAAATGAAGTAATAAGGTTTACTTACATGTATTACTATAAGTTTGAAGAGTCCTATATATTAAATATATTCTGGATACAATTTTTATGTTGAGACAAAGTTACCCTCAGTCATTCAATTCAACAGTTCATTGATGAAGGGCAATAATTAGTTTTTTCAGTAATGAATTAAAGAGGCTAAAAGTCAGACTTTTATTAGTTTCTCATTAATTTATATTATCTAATTTTACCTTTTTTTTCCTTGCAAAAGATAAGTTGAATTAAATGGTAATTTTTTTTTAATTACCATTGTTTAATATGAGAGACGAGGGAGCCGTCAGCACGTGCCGCAAGGTTCACACGTGGGAATCTCACGTGCGTTAATTAGTTTGTGGCAGGTCCGAGCGTGTGGGTCGTGGGCACTCGGAGTGCTTTAATTAGCCGGTCCATTAATTTAGTTTTTTTTTAATTAATTGATAGATTAATTTTACAAGAATAAATAAATAAATGAATTAATGAGAGAGAAAGTGACGTGACGAGTACGGAGAAGTAACGCGGTCGGCCCTCATTGGGCTAAATTTTATTATTTATATTTCTCACAAGTGACAATTATTTTGTTTTGATAAACCTCATTAATATTCATAGTTATTAGGATTCGACTAATACGATATTTAAAAAAAATAATAATAATTTTTATTTAATTAATGACTTCGAAGTTCGAACTCGAGACTACTAACTTTCGGTCTCTCAACTCGAGACACAGACTCACTAATCATTTGAGCCAATCGAATTTAATTATTTTTTCATTAGAAAAATATAATTAGTTGGCCTTTTGTAAAAAAAAACTAAATAAACGACAAATATATTCAAATTATTATCAATGTATAATTAATCCAATATGAAAAAAATAGAGTCTAAAAAAAATATCGAAGTACACGAACTCGAAGATACTTGTAGTCTCCATCTCAATTTTGAGACTCAAACATTTTAGTTTAGAATATGATATAATTAATATTTTAAAATTTGAATACTAAAATCATTAAGAAAGGATAATTCTCTTAAATGATTCCATATATTTCACTATGAGAGAGACCTCGATCTTTTATTGATATTTCACATTTAAACTAAACAAAGGAGTTTTATAATTAAACTTATGCTAGACAATTTTTTTAAAAAACAAAACAGTCTCAATTTTATAATTCTATAAAATTAGGATACATGAAGATAAAAAAAAACTTAATAATATTTTGATATTTAAATTTATCAACCGTCGATCACTCCCATCAATAAATGAGATTAAATTTCCATTTTAGGTCCTATGTATTATTTTTTTTCTTAAATATATAATAATTGGTGTGTGACGTTGCAAATAGACTATGCTTAGCTTCGAGGATTGAACAAATCAAATATTATAACATCACTTTGTAGTGCTTGAATCGTGCCACGTGGTTTGCCATGTTTAAGTTCATGTATGCTTTCAATTCCATGGAAAGATCCACATAGTTTTGTTTTCCTCCTTTAATTTATTTGGAGTTGTTGTTCTACTACTTCTGGCCCTTTTGCCTCAAATTAAGTTTGTAACAAATGGGCAATCCATAACACGTACACTATGCCATCAATTATGTTGAGCAATGCTTTGTTTCGTAGCTTTTGTGGTGCATATGCATTTATAACTCTTTGGTCCCCTTTCAATTTTATTATATTCATATACTCGTAATATATATATTATATATATATATTAAAATATGAAGATTTATTAATACGTACTTATGACGATATATATAATATATATATATATATATACGTATGTACATAATTAAGTACATTTAGCAATCGCACTCCCATGAAAGACACATAAAATTTATATTTTAATTTTTGAATAATTTATTTTTAGTCTCTTACGTCTTTATGTTAGTGTGATTGCACTAAATGCATCTAGTTCGGTTGGACTATTTCTTGTGTGAACTCTCTAAGATATAAGTTTTAATATTAAATAATAAATTTAATATAGATCACTACATAATATTAAAATTTTGAATAAAATAAAGTCTCATAATAAATAAAAAAGTATGAAAGATAAAACTGCCGGCCGAACGGTTCACATTAAATCATAATTTAATTAAAATAATCTAATCCAGTCATTATTGGATCAGCGTTCCGCTCTAATTAAATATTTCCTAATAATTTTAACTATTTATAAAATATTCGAACACTCATCATCTAATTATTGTAGGGTATTAACAATTGATTAGCTATAATAAGCAGGCTTAGATAAAAATACAATTTTAAGTTATTATAACTGAATTAAATTGAGATGCAAAGACAATTAATAATTCTAAACTGACGAGAGGATATCAATAATAATAATAATGGGAGTATCCCATAAAAATCATGGTCAGTCCATCTTTCTAGGTTCAATAGGACCCGAGATGAAGTGTCTGGTTCTTTAGAACTTGGGGTTAAGGGGCATTCGACTTTCATTAGTCTGGTTAGAGAGTTGTTCACTCTGCCCGTTCCCTTCTTCATTCATCCATTTAGGTCAAAATGGATCCGAAACCTGACTCGGGAACAGCCCAGGGACCCAATAGCTTGCTAATTGATCTTTACGGTGCTTTCTCTATCAATTCAATCCTTTATCCATAGAATATAGTATATAGACTTTATCTATTTCTTCATTTTTTTGGTTCTCATGAAGTCTCTTTACTAATTCGAGTCTAAAAGGTGACCTAACATAAATGAACTTTAACTATTTTATGCACTCAACATTGTGAAGATAACAATTTAGTTAATGCCAGATATAACATCATAAATTTGCCTAATATAAGGATGATCCACCCCAAGCAATTTACTTGTTAAAGAGAAAAAAAAAGTTAGGAGTTGAGAGATACTGTAATTGCTTATCGGATCTGCTTATCAAACTAGTGGTACTACAACAACTCATGCTACATGAAAAAATGAATAAAATCTGAAACATGTGGACGCATGGGCGGAGTCAAGATATTAGTCAGGGGTGTAAAATTATAAGATTATTTTTATGAAAGATAAATGATAAAGTAAGCATAAAAGAAAAAAAAATAAAAAAATGAATATAAGAGGAATTAAACTTAAAATATTTTAATCCTTGTTGGAAGATATTTTTATCTCACCAACAATAAATATAACTGAAATTAAATCATTAATAAAAAAATTAATCATGTCCACGAGGTGCTAGTGCATCCCCTTGATCCCCCTTGACTCTGCCCTTGGGCGGACATATAATAATTCATCGGTATCTTCGTTCAGTAAAAAACATATTCCTAAAAACATAATTTTTTTCATTAGGGAAAGTTAAGAAAAAAAAATCAAAGTTTAGGGTTCTATAATTTTTCTTAAAAGAGTTCTAGTCATCAAATGCATCATATGTTGTATTTTAACTTATTTATTATTTTTTGGTATCCCCGGGACTCCCGATGTCCAAGGCTACTAACATCTTGAGATAAAGAGCAAAAATAATATTTCTTTTGACCAAATTAGAGACTTTAGAACTCGAACTCGAAGCTATTGGCTGCTGATCCCTTAACTCAAAACACACTCCTACTAATCAGATGTGTCAACCGAACCTAATTAACTTATTTATCATCTTTCATATTGGTTGCAACCATAACGATAATAATAATAATTTTTTAAAAATAGTTTATTACATAACAATAATAATAAATAAATAATAATATTTTTTTATCGTCGTATTTTTTGTTTGTTTTCTCGCAAATAATAAATAGTAATATAATAATTATTACTTATGCAAGTATAATTTGTTTATTTATTCGTTCACATTTTACTCACCAGTTCGTGTAGTATAAAATAAA
The DNA here is from genome assembly GCA_001647135.1 of Pontederia paniculata. NCBI lineage: Eukaryota > Viridiplantae > Streptophyta > Magnoliopsida > Commelinales > Pontederiaceae > Pontederia > Pontederia paniculata. The sequence continues at coordinate 9,548 of LTAE01000710.1, forward strand.
ATAATGTACTCGCCGTACTTATTTGCTTATGCTCTCTCTCTCTCTCTCGCCTTCGCTTTGCCGCAAGTACCACTTTTTAATTTTATTTCTTTTTTTTTGGGTTTAAAATTTTGAATTCGAAGCTTTCGCTTCGATTTCTTGGAGACATCGACGCGATTCCGGCGGATTTCCGAGCGCCGTGTTCCCGGCGATCCGACTTGCAGGCGGTTTGCCGGCAATCCAATCGATACGATGGAGGCGACGAGGAGCTCCGGCGCGAGATCTGGGAATTCCGGCGCCTACGCGCCGCCGGAGGTGGCGGAGTCGCTCCGGTTCGAGGAGGAGATGGAGATCCAGAGCCTGATCCACCCTCCGGCCTTCGACGCCCCCTCCGCCACCGGCAAGAACTCCTTCACCGCCCTCCTGGGACTCACCTCCAACCAGGCCGTTGAGCTCCTCCACCACCCAGAATCCGGCGATCACCACGGAGTTGTCGCCGCAGCCGCGGCGGTCGCGGGCTCGGTCGCCGCCGGCGGAGGCGGCGAGGTGTGGCGCCTGGGCCTCGGTGACCACGAGGACGCCCTCAGCCTCCCCCTCGGTTGCTCACCCACGTTCCCTTCCAATGCGGCCCTTGTCGAGCGCGCCGCCCGGTTGTCCGTCTTCGCCAACGAGGAGTCGCCCGCGTCCAGCTCATGCGGCGGCGGCGGGGGGAACGGGAGACGGTCGCCGAAGCCCAAGGCGGAGCCGCCGGACTCCGATGGAGCCCCGATCTGCGCCGTCCCCAGTGACGAGCGGCCGCAGCAAAGGCCGGCGAAGAGGAAGGACGGCAAGGTAAGAGATGACGGCCGAACCATTTGAGGGTTTTCCTTTTCTAGTTAATTTTTTTTTCTCCTCTCGTCTCCTGTAATTTGCATGCTATTTCTGGTAGCAGGTCAACAAGGCTCCTGCCAAGAAGAGTAAGAGCGCGGAGGAGAACGCCGCCACGGCGGCGGCGGAGGAGAGCGCCGGCGACGATGGCAAGCTCCCGTACGTCCATGTCCGTGCACGGCGGGGTCAAGCCACCGATAGCCACAGCTTGGCCGAGAGGGTAATTATTAATTTATTATGGAAACTAATTATTAATTAATCAGTTAATTAATCATCCCCAATGTGTTTAACGAACTGTCCCCTCATTTAATTAGTCGCTCAGAGTATATTTATTTGACTCCTACAAAAAATTTAGATAATTTATGTAACAGGATAATTTTAATAAATTTTTTTCAGGCGCGAAGGGAGAAGATTAATGCAAGGATGAAACTCCTCCAAGAGTTGGTCCCTGGTTGCAGCAAGGTAATTTGTTGAATTATTAGCTTCTAATCAAATATTTGAGTCGTACTCGTTGCAGATTGCTTATAACTTTATAATTTTTATTACGAATTCAGGATATATTTGATAACCTTGCCATAAAATTATATGGATCATTAGAGATTTTGCAGGGTTTTGGTTTTATTATTTTATTAAACTAATGGCATGAGTTGGGGGAAAGTGTTGTTTTGGTCGTAATTTTGGAATGTTATGGAGTTGGGGGAGGAGGAAAGAGTGGGGGAGGGGTGGAGGAGCATGTGATGATCTTGTTTGGGACTGCTGCAACCAAAGAAAGGAAGGAGGGCGGCTCCTTTTTAACTCCTTGGTGTCTGCTCTTTAATTAGAACTTAGAGGTCGCTTTTTGTGATTGGACTCTCAATTGAGAGAGAGAGAGAGTGATGATTGATTTGGTTTGGTTGCCTTTCCTCAGAGGCCCTTTTGCCACTACCACACAAAAGTTTGCTGCTTTAGTTGTTAACTGATCAGCAATCATCATCACAGTTAATTACCCCCCACCCCCACCATGTACTTGTAGAGAGAGAGAGAGAGAGAGAGAGAGAGAGAGAGATTGTTAATTAAAACACCCCAACTTTTTTTAATCATCAATTAAGTCAAAACTTTGCAGATGTTGGAAGATTTTAGAAATGTTGTCTGTAAGCAGCAGATTTTGGATTGACTGAGATTTGGGCTTACTTTGACTGAGATTTGCTTAAATAAAAACATTTGCAGTCAGAGGTCCCTATCACTTGTTAATAGATGGCTTGATCAGGACAAACTAATTAAATTCATCAAAGTCCCATCATCGTCACCTGCAATTCACACAGACTTTTCGGTAGTAGATGCTCCTACTGCCTGTCATGGTTGTAAAATTTTCTCCTATCTTCTGAAAAGGAGGAGAAAAAAAGAAAGCAGGGTTAGGCATCAGAAAAAAGAAAGCGATCTAACTTGTTTGCGACTGTTGGTGCAGATATCAGGTACGGCTTTGGTACTGGATGAAATAATCAACCATGTACAATCCCTCCAAAGACAGGTCGAGGTACTGATGATCCCCCCCTTTCTCATCTACCTCTGCCTTTTCTTTGTATCCATCAAATTTTAATGTTAGATTTGTAGTTTCAGAAGGAGAAGAAGGGAAAAGCAACAACAACAAAAAAAAAATGTTCACTGATGAAGCCACACTTTTTTTTATTCATACTTATATTCTATTTTATTGTGCGAAATATAACATGACATATTTTAATGCTTATTTCTCAGTTCTTGTCGATGAGATTAGCGGCGGTGAACCCTCGGATCGACTTCCCAGGCCTCGACAGCTTTCTACCGCCGGAGGTAACGCCTCGGTCCCCGTTCTCCACCTCCTCCCCAAACCCACCGCCATTTCTCTGAAACCCACGTCAAAGGATTGGTTTATTATTATTTGTTTTATTTTAAAAAACTTTATCGTTTGTTTTAATATTATTTTATTATCAAGAGCGCTTAGGTTTTATTTGGATAAAAATTAATAGAGGAGAGGAGAGGAGAGGAGAGAAAATGAGAGGATAGGGAGGATAATATAAGTTTATATTTAGATATAGAACTTAAAAGAAAAAGTAGTTTTTATTTAATATATAATTTTATTTTTTTATAATAATTTTTTTCTGATAAAGAAAGAGAAAGATATGAATAAAATGGTTAAATTGTCCAAATTTTTTTTGTTTCATCGATTTGATGAAATTAGTTATAAAAAATTTAAAAAAGTTATAAATCCTTTTTCATCATTTAAATTTATATTTAAACATAATCTACTTTCATAATCTTATTCTACCTCTTTTAATTCTTTCTTAACTCTTAAATACAAATAAAGTCTTAGAGCGAAGAGGGAATATAATACTAATATAATAAATTTTGCAATTACGAGCGTCCGGTACTTTGAACGGACGAGGGGGTCTCTCTCTCTTCTGCCTTATTTTGGAAGCATTCTTCTTATTTTATTTGGAACGTTTTAGTTGTCGAATTCCGTAACACTCGAGCTTTTAAATAAGGTTTGTGGTGGTGGGATGCTGCTTTGTTGGTGTTGTGTTGTACTAAAGTAACGACCTCTAACTCTTAATTATTTTTTATATTGTCGGGAATCTTCTTGTGTAATTTATTTTTTAACAACATAGTTTTTGTTATGCTTCCTTAAATGGGCCATTGACAGTGCGGGCGGATGACTCGCATGGCTTTGGAGCCGCCACCATGGCCTTCTTCAGCAGAAGCTAACGCCACAGTTAACGGGGAACGACGGCAGGCGCAGCAGCAGCAGCAGCTGCTTTGGCACGTCGATTTGCTGCACCCCAACCTCAACTCCAACCAACAGGAAGCGGCGACAGCTGCGGCGTGGACGAGGGACGACGCCCATCCCAACAACATCTTCATCAACCCCGGGGCTTCCTCCTTGTTCACCTACGCCCCCGCCAATCCCGGTAATTACCCCTGTCTCTCTCTCTCTCTCTCTCTCCTCTATATCTCTCTCCCTCCATAATGGATAAGTAGGAAAATAAAATTACAAACATTAATTATATGCATGGTTGAAAAATAAAAAAAAAGAAACAGAAGCAAACAAACTTGAATGTGCTTGCCAAAGTGGGGGAGTGGAAGGCTCCGAGTTTGATAAGAAGAAATTTATTAGGGTTCCGGAAGACATGCTGTTGGTTAGCAACGGATCTGGGCTATTCAAAGAGGTGGGGATGATGATGATGATCCCCCCGGACGACAAACTAGGTCCCAATTAAGTTGGCACTGTCGGGCCCCCAACGATTTAAATGACTGATTGCTTCTTGTTGAATTTTGGTCCCCCTCTGAAAATTAACTCGTTCAACAACTACTGCCCTTTTGTTTCCGAGCCCTCCTCCTCCTCGAAGCCATTTTGGGGGCACCATAAATCCACTGTCCTTGCTGTGGAGGCTCTTTCTCTGTCGCAGTTATCATCACCATATCCTCCTGCAACCCAAAAAAAAAAAAGGGAAAAAAAACTACACAAACACATTTGAGCAACTTCCCTGCCCTTTGTGGCAGTTCCTTGTTGCCGGTATGAAGTTGTCTTGTCCACCATCCTTTCCTGTTCTTGCTTTGCAGTGTACATATCATTGATCAATGATATTGTACTACTATTGATCTTGGCAACGGCTGGTATCTACAACAGACAAGCGTGGTTGCAATCCAGCTCATACTGATTTCTACTGTCTGCAAAGGTTGTCAACAATAATGAACTATTCTTTTACTTTTGGGTAACTTTCTTTTCAAAAAAAAAAAAAAAGGAAAAAGAATGACACGGCACTTGTCTACTAGACTAGGAGTTATCTGGATGTAAAGGCACCACCTCATACACAGGTTTCGGATATCATTTTCTCATTGAAATCTTTCAACTGGTTTCTTCGACTTCAATGCAAGGGGTCCCCTACATAATTGAAATAATTTCAACTTGTCGCTTTTGTTTATCTCGCCTGGAGCTGAATTATAACATGTTTATTTTGCATGTCTCCACAGTGCCGTTGCACCAGAACCAATTAAAGAGGGAACTCTGAAGCTGTCGCTGAGAGGAGTAATTTGTGAAGGTACTGAACTAGCTACTAGTAGCGGACTCGATGTGTACATAGCGGATATAATACCGTGGTTAGGGGGGCTGATGAGTAGAATTGCAAGTTGAAGTTGAAAGAGGGCCTTCATTGTATTCCTTTGGGATGGGGGCAGTACTAGAAGTCCCCTACTCATTGATTGGATAAAAACAGAAAAAGAAAAAAGAAAGAGGATGAAACCTGATTTGTCATATGATATATTTATTCTTCTACTACTTATCAAGTGATGGAGCCTCTCAATTTGAGCGCAACTTTAATTAAACAAATGATTCAGGGAAGTAAAAGAATTTTGAATTGGGTTATTTTCATAAATATCCTTCGAACTATCCTGAAATTTCACATGTAATCCTAAACTATAAATCAGACAAAAGTAGATCTGAATTTTTTTTGAACAGTTTCATCCAACAAATTTGTTTTTTTTTAATTTATTTTGATATCAAATAATTATTTTAATCTTTTTAAATAAAAAAATCTCTCTCTCTATACCAACTGGTGAGCTCGCCTACGCGTGCGCCTTGCCCAAGTTCGCGCGTGCATAGGCAAGGCAAGCTTGTCTGCACGGGCCCTGCCCGAGCTCACGAGAGCAGGAGAGGCGAGCTCGTAGGAAGCTAACTTGCAAGCGAGGTTAGTTGTTTACGAGGCGAGCTCGCTTGTGTGCGAGTTCGTAGGGAGCTCGCCTATGCTCGCAGGTGCGCTTACGCGAGCTCGCACGTAGGCGAGCTTGATTGTGCTCATCGGCGAGCTCGCACGCGCTCGCCGACTAGCTCGCTTGAGCTCTCCTATGCTCGCTGAAGAACTCGATCGAGCTTGCATGCGAATTCCCTACACAAGCTCGCGCAAGGCATGCACAGACGAGCTCGCCTATTGACTGTCCGCACGAGAGAGAGAAGAGCACGTTAGAGAGAGTGGACAGAGAAAGAAAGAGGATAGAGAGACGAGAGATGATTTTTTTTATTTAAAATGGTAAATATTCAATTTAAGAAAATAGAAAACCAAGTTGTTGGATCAAATTGTCCAAAAAAAGTTCGAACATACTTTTGCCGATTTTATAGCTTGAAGTTATATCTGAAATTTTGCGATAATTTTAGGAGATTTATGAAAATAACGCTTTCTAATTTTAGGTTGCATCTGGAACATTTTTTCACCCACAAGTGACATACAAAAGAAGCACATTGCACTAACAGATGACATGATCATATGCTTTTTTCTAAATCAAATCAGGTTCATCATCATTGCTCTCTATTTCTACACCAAAAAAAGAGTTACTTTTATTTATCTTTCTTAACTTATCGCAAAAATTTAGATCTAACTCTAAAGTATAAAACTGAGCAGAACTCTGAACTTCTTTTAATTGATCAATTTGATTCAAAAGTCGGACTTTTTTATTTTCTTATATTTTTAAATATATGACCTTAATATTTTATCCTTATCATGTTTTTTTCTATTCTTTCTCTCTCGTCATGTTATCTCCTTCCTTTCTCTCTCTTCTCTCGTCTCCTCTCTCTCTCATGGCGAGGAGCGCCAATGCTCGCCTACGCACGCAGGCTCTTCCCCTACACGCAGGCAACCTCCAACAAGAGAGGAGGAGTGAAAGAGAGAGAGTGGAACATGAGAGAGGGAGACGAGAGAGGAGAGAGAGAAGAAAAGAGATATGATAGATTTTTTTAATTAAAAAAGTAAAATGATAATCTAATAAATCAAAATAGTTTTAATACCATGAGATTGGACTAAATTGTCCAATTGAGAAAATTTTAAACCTAAGTCTGCCCGATTTTATATATCAAGGTTAAATCTAATTTTTTATAATAGTTTGAAGGAGGTAAATAAAAATAACAAAAAAATGTCTCCCTCTTCTTCTAAAAATGGCATCTCAATTTCTTAATGAAATTGTGGACATCCCGGTCTCTCAAATTTAATTTGGTATCACAAGTAATTACTTGGTGGCCTCATTAAACATGGGGATCCCAGTCCTGATCTTAATCATGTTTTTTTTCTTCTTCAATTCTCATGAAAATATCGCTCAGTACGATTAGCAAAAGGACCCATAGTGGATAAGAAATGTGGCGAAGAGTGTGCACATGCAAAAGGACCTTATATAGATAGTAATACTAGACAAAATCATAATCATTATTATTATTGACTAAATGAACCATAAGTCTACCTTGAAAGTTCAATATAACCTTTGGTTATCTGCTTTATAGCCGTCTTTTTTCACACACGAGCTAACAACGTGCATTGTGCTTGGAGTGCACGCTGCATCCAACTGCTCAACTCAGGCCGAATGAATCCATTCGACTGATGAAATCCCAAAGTTAGTCTCTCTCTCTCTCTCTCTCTCTCTCTCTCTCTCTCTCTCTCTCTCTCTCTCTCTCTCTCTCTCTCTCTCTGTATATAGTTATATATAAAGTCATAATCCAAGTGATGAACATCATAAGCTTTCTCTATGCATTTATAATCCAAAACTAATAAAAAAAGACAGAACACGACAATTTTCCCTAATTAAAAACATTACATAGAGTAAACAAGGTAACAATACAAGTGAAACTACACGATTTATATTGCACAAGAAATGTTAAAAGTGCATCAACATTTCTTTTTGTTACACTGGGGAAATAAAGAAGAAATCTCCTATGTTAAGACATGGACAAGAAAAGTTGAAGAAAAATAAATTAATAACTCCACTACATTTGCAAATTTAAATATCTTTTTTTTTATTTCAAAAACCAGAATGGATTTTATTTGTACCAACAAGTATAATTTGTTCATATTATATAAAATGTACAGATGTTTCTTTTGAGAATTATCTAGTGGTTTTGATTAACAATTCAGCCATCACAATATAAATACAGCAAACGAATACAACATGAATACAGTAAAAAGAAATCATAATGGATAAGTGATGTATTTACTTATCTAAAGTCAGTTGTACTGAAGTAAAATCACATGGTAATAAATTTGTACTTTAAACCAAAGCATAAGGGCTTATTCTTCTCAAACCTTTCTCAACAGTAAAGTTGAGCCTGACATTAGGTATAAACAGATCTTTTACACGAAAGCAAGTGTGTGCAGTCCTTAGCTACTTAGAATTCTGATTTTTTTAATAACAAAACTTTATATTAGAACTTAGTGTATTAGCTGAGACAATTATATACATTTTGAGAAAGAGAACTTTTATCAATTATATCCTGATAATCGATTCTGAACAATTTTATCAATAACATCTTGCAACATGCATTAATGATCTGAGATTATCACAGAGTTAGACACAGTAGCTATATGTTACATGAATGCACATAGTATTTGAGGCAACGTTTCACATCTCTGAATCAAATCCAATATTCCAAAATCCTTCAGGTGTCATTGGAGGTACATACCTGTAGCGGTGCCTTGATACACCATCGTGATGCTCGCATAACATATCAGTTGAATTATTGCCTTTGTCAACACCATCAGGTAGAACTGCATCATAGAACTTCTTGCATTGCTGGCACTGAACTCCTTTGAGATTCTCTCGCTCAGATTTCTTTCTTACAGGCTCGATATATTTGTAGCCCTTACTAGTAGAACCTGAAATTGAAATATGTTTTGGCTTTGGAATGGTATTTGTATTTGTATCTTGCATTTGCTCATGACTGGATATGCCTTCTGGCTTTGCAATGGACTGTATGTTTATGTCTTGAGTTTCATCATCTGAATTATTAAAAATATCTTCTGAAGGGCATGGCATCTCTTGAGCTTCTTCCCTTTGGCCCTTATTTGAATTTCGCAAAATCTCCATAGGAGTCCAAAGAAAGTCATTATCTGGATCTCCATCTTGTGCTCCTTGATTTGCTCGAGTTTCTCTCCAGGATGATTCATGAATCTTTGGTCTTGTTGATGATGCACACTTGGTACTAGCTTCGACATTGTTTCTGGACATTGATGAGGAGCTAGAGGCAACATTGATTTGAGAATCAGCATTCAAACTTCTTAGTGATATAAAAGCTGGATCAGCCTCAAGATTAACATTAGAAACGATTGCAGCATTCAGGTGATTCTGCTTTGAAGAAAGTTCGAGGGTTTTGTTATCTGTTTCTTCTGAGCCTACAAGTACAAAAACAGTAAGTCGCCAGATGACTGCCACTTTCTGGTGTGCTATAATAAAAATGGGAATATACGTCCGACAGATAAAACTAAAAACAACCTTATTTCTGGAAAGCTCCCTCACCAATACCAAAAATCTAACTTTCTTGATAAAATAAAGGATCAAATATTTTAATTTTGGTCCACATTTATAAAACAGATCAAGTTCATTAGAGAATATGGAGAATTGCAAGGTCTATTTGAAAAATAGTTCACTTTGACAGAAAACTATTTGACAAAGAAAATGTTAACTTCCAAAGTAAAATACTCTGAATATGCCTATATTAATGGCTCTCAACGTATGTCACTATTAGATAATAACAATAATAATCTCATGTGACCCTCCAGAAAAAAGGCCTTGCTAAGAGTTTAATGGTAGGACATTCAAAAGTGGTTGATGTTACATTGTTACCTTGGATATTTCTCTTTTTCGAATGGTTCTTCGAAGAATCATTTTCCAGTTCCATTTTGTCTAGATGATATTCATTCACTGAGTTATTATCGATCTTCTCAATTGCAAAAAGGTATTGAGATTTCAACTGTTTATAGCTTTCCTTCAATTTGTTGAACTCCTCAGTCAGTTCTCTTCTTTTCTTTTGCTCTACCAACATGTTTTTTTCTTTCATTTCACTCTGTCGCAATAAACTCTGCTGCAACTGCTTTCCTTCTTCTAATTCCTTGGTCTTCTGTTCAACTTGGCTTGCTAAATCAGAAATTCTCTCTTCATTTTTACTTAATCTTTCAAGTTTGTCCAGAAGTTGTTGCTTCTCCGCCTCACATTGCTTGAGCAACAATTCATTTTTAAACAAATCTGATTTGTTTTGCTCAAAAGTTCTGCTTAGTTGCTCTAGTTGCTTTTCAGCCCATTTCTTTCCCAGTTGGAGGTCTTGTATTTGGAATTTGAGCGAAGTTTCTTTCTCCTTCCATTCATCTTCTGCTGCTCTTTTTGCATCATCAAGTCTTTTCTGCAAAATCTTTGATCTTTCTTGGATGTTTGGAAATAACTGGCTGCAGAAGATAAATTCTATCTGAGAGACCCGATCTTTTACCTCCTGAATAGTAGCCACAAGAATTGTGCTTAATCCACATAAGTACTTTGTGTCATCAGTACCAGTGGAATATTGTAAATCAGGAAAAGTAATATGATCCCTTTCCATACCTGTGATCATTATAAAAAAACTAATTATTGCATCATAATGTCATTAATATTATAACATAATTAGTGTAATAGGATAACAAAATAAAAGTATCACTATAGAAAGCATGCTAATGAATGACTCAATAACATTTAGATGAATTTCCAAGGAGGGGACTCATCAAATTGCAATAGAGAACCTTATATTGCTAAATATAAAATTGAATGTTGTTTTTCTTTTCGAAGGAGATTCAAGGTTGCTTATATGCTTTTTCAATTATGTTTCGTTAAGATCACACAATCAGCATATCAATGCAACTAAGATAGAGATACTTTTCAGGTCAAAGTTTCATTAAGACAATGTTAGTGACTACAGATCATGAGCAATCATGGTATGACATCTTCAGCTCGGAAAATCGTAAGTTAATGAACAACCAAGAAAACAGGAGTAGGGACATTACTAACATCTGTCAAACCAGTGCATCAGGAACAAGCTTAGAATGTCAAGTTGCTTTATCTAAACACATTTGAAGGACTATCTTTTAAGAGGATTATCAAGACACAATTACCTAGAAACAAGTCTCTTGTCGGCCTGCATGTTTGATGTAGTTTCGATCTTACACGGCATGTTTGATATCGTTTCGATCATGGCGTATTCTACGACATATATCACTTATTTCGACCAGCAATCAACAAATTATCGAAACAAAAAAAAAAAGATTACATGGCATATATCTTTGTTGTTTACGTTTTGGATGATTAAACGCAATTGAGGAATTCGTAACATCGAGCTAAACTCGAAACAAATAAGGATGACATCGCGATCCAGACCTAAATCACGCATTCACCTTCCAGAAACGCTAAACCCTACAAGTACCAATTTCTTGTTCCACTCGCAATTGACGTTAGGAAAACGAAATCCGATCAGTGGGCTGAAAACTAACAAGCAATCGAAAATGCGGCTAAGCGACTTTGAGCATCAAAAGAAAAAATAATTGCAAAAAATAAAAAAAAAATCTTCGAAACTGGAGTTCACCAGAGAGGGAAAGCGGAAACCTCGAAGATTAGACGGTGATGGATCTGTGGATCTACGCCGGCGACGAAACGTGGAGTGGTTTCGGAGATGCCGCCGGTTTCCCGTTGCCGGTTGCCGGTCGTCGGCGAGGAGGAGATGGCGGTTGGATGCTTCGAAAACCCTAATCTTGGTCGCGACGTTGGCGGTTCAGATCCGTCGCCGTTGGAGCGCAAAAACTTTCCAAAGTTACTTTTTTTTTCAATTTCGAAAGTTTTCCCTCCTAAAAATTAAAAATGTTGAGAAGTAGACTGCTTTTTATAAGTGGGCTTGGGCCGCAACCCGTCCGAACTCAGGATCCAATTCAGTTCCTCTTTTCCTAATAATAATAGAGGCATATTAGCCAATGTTGTAAAACCCGACCCGGATAGTCCGACGGGTCAGGTCGAATCGGTCGGACCGATTAAATCGGATGGTCGAATCGAATAATAATAAATTAATATTATGAACTATAAAATCAAAATACATGATAACATATACTATTAATTATAAGTATATAATAATTTATTAATCTTAATTCACAACTAAAATTTGTAATAGTGCTTAATGACTCAAGATAAATAATAAGATAATTATTAAATACTAATATATTTGATTGATTTGCTAAGTTTTTTTATTTAACGTAATAATATAGAGTTGTGATCGTTTCAAAATTTACTTGGCAACTTAGATCATGTAGCTCTTTTAAGATTTAAAAATTAAATTAGCTTTCTATTAAATAATAATAATAATAATAATAATAATAATAATAATAATAATAATAATAATAATAATAATAATAATAATAATAATAATAATAATAATTAATAATAATAATAATAATAATAATTTTATGTACTGGGATTGTTTTATAAGTCCAAACGGGTGATAGAAAAAAAAGATATAAAAGGTGCATAAAATATTTTCATGAAAATTAAATTTAAAATTTGTTGATTCAAAACTTAAGTAAGTACTATCGCACATAGCTTTCTTCCTAATAATGTACATGTATATATGAAACTAAATATAATGCGATTTTTTTCTCGACGAGAAATTATACCATAGTTGAAAAAAAAATTGATGTTAAAGAGAAAATTACCTTTTTATATATTTATATAAACATCATTCATTTCTCAACAACACTATTATAACTTTTTATGATACAAAAAATAATGCTTAATATATTAACATCGTATGAAACATAATCTTAATTATCAAATATTAATTTTACAATTATATTTATTATTAAAGCTATATATATGGAGGCATATTAGCATGCATATACAATTTATGTATGCACGGTGCATGCACACACTATGAGCCTTTGGATTAGTATCACTTTTAATCTGATGATACAAAATACGACAATCTGCATCACTAGATTAAAATGCTAATATATATATATATATATAATTGTATTTATCCATATATATACAATTTCTATAACTTGTGATAAGTGTTTCAAATTTTACTTGAAAGTTAAAACAGTTCATAAGCCTGAATTCTGCCGTTTTTTCTATTTTATATATCATTGTTTATATATAATTTTTTTCATCTCGCAAATGCGATTTTTGTTGTCGTTCGTGCGCGGCGTCCATGGCGGCGGCCATGCACGACGACCCCTTCCGACGAGCCCCTCGCAGCTCCTCCCGCCGGATTGTTCTAACTTGATGTCCCTCTGCGTCCGCGGCCGCGGCCGCCTGAAGGAGGCGCTCCTCGAGATGGCCCTCCTCGGCGCGCACGTCGACTTCACTGCCTACGACACCCTCGTCACCGCGTGCGTCGACCGGAGGGCCCTCAGAGAAGGCCAGAGGGTTCACGCCCACATGATCAAGACTCTCTACCACCCAACCGTGTACCTCGCCACCAGGCTCCTCGTCATGTACGCGAAGTGCGACTCGCCGGACGACGCCCGGCAAATGTTCGAGGCAATGCGCGAAAGAAACATCGTGTCATGGACAGCCATGATGTCGGGTTATTCTCAGAAGGCGCTGCATGCTCAGGCTCTTCAGCTCTTTGTTCGGATGCTTGGAACCGGTATCCTTTTTCATGTTGGTGCAAACTGCAATCAATTAGCATAGTGTATTACTGATGCTACTATGTAAATATGAAACCACTTGTCACTGCAATTTTGACAGGTCTTCTGCCGAATGAATTCACATTGGCGACAGTGCTTAGTTCTTGTGTTGTTCCTTTGGGGCTTGGGTATGGCAGGCAGATTCACTCTTTGGTAGTGAAGACAAATTTTGAAACTCATATCTTTGTCGGAAGCTCCCTGCTCGATATGTACGCAAAGTCTGGCGAAGTCAAAGAAGCTCAAAAGGTTTTCGATTTGCTGCCTGAAAGGGATGTTGTATCTTGCACTGCTATGATCTCCGGCTATGCTCAGTTAGGACTTGACGATGAAGCATTGGAATTGTTTAAGAAACTACACAGAGAAGGAATGGATTGCAACTATGTTACTTTTGCTAGTGTCCTAACTGCAGTATCTGGGATAGCCGCTCCTGGATATGGACAACAAGTGCATGGTCTCATTATCCGATGTGAAGTTCCGTTTTATGTTGTCCTGCAGAATTCACTTATAGATATGTATTCAAAGTGTGGAAATTTGACATATGCAAGAAGGATCTTTGACAATATGCCAAATAGATCTATAATCAGTTGGAATGCGATGCTTGTAGGATATGGTAAACATGGATTAGGCTATGAAGTTGTTCGGCTTTTTAACTCCATGCATCATGAACTGAAGCCTGATCGTGTCACTTATCTGGCCGTCCTATCAGGTTGTAGTCATGGAGGACTTATCGACGAGGGATTAGATGTTTTTGATCTCATGTCTAATGAACCAGAAGTGAAACCGGAGATAGGACATTATGGGTGTGTAATTGATCTTCTTGGACGTGCTGGGAGAATTGAAAAGGCTTTGGAGATTATTAAGAGCATGCCATTTGAACCTACTGCAGCACTGTGGGGTTCATTACTAGGTGCATGTAGACTTCACTCTAATGTTTCTGTTGGTGAATATGTTGCACAAAACCTTCTTGATATTGAACCTGAAAATGCTGGGAATTATGTTATCCTGTCCAATATTTATGCTGCTTCGAGGAGGTGGGCAGATGTAGCAAGGGTTAGGGAGTTGATGAAAGTGAACGCAGTGATGAAGGAGCCAGGGAGGAGCTGGATTACTGTGGGCAAAACCATGCATACATTTCACTCTGGCGACCGTTCCCATCCTCAGAGAGAGCAAATAAATGTTATGATGGTTAAGTTGTATGTAAAGATCAAACAAGCTGGTTATGTCCCGGACCTCAGTTGTGTATTGCATGATGTTGATGATGAGCAGAAGGAGCGTATTCTGCTTGGACACAGTGAGAAGTTAGCAATATCATTTGGATTAATGAGTAATTCACCTGCTTTGATAAGAATCACAAAGAATCTCCGTGTTTGTGTTGATTGCCATAATTTTGCCAAGTTTGTGTCAAAAGTTTATGCAAGAGATATTTCTCTGAGGGATAGTAAACGTTTCCACTTAATCTCTGGAGGGGCATGTTCTTGTGGGGACTATTGGTGATAGGACACTGCTATACTGAATCGACACCCAGTGGGATAATAAGATTTTTACATATCAGTTGCTGGAGGAGTATGTACTTGCTGGATTTTTGTGGTGATTAGGACACTACTATTATTGACAACAATCCTATTGGACTTATGAAAGTTTCTGTCAGCATCAAATCCACAGATGGATTTTCTCATCACCACAATGAACACCTGTGCTACTTTGGATTCAGGTTGTATCGTGAATTGCTAAGGAAATCTTAAGAAGGCTGTGGACAACGTTGAACATCTGTAATTACAATTCACAAACTCATCTTGCACAGTGTGATTGAGGTGGGATACATCAGAGATGGATTCCTGAGATAGTTTTAGATATATTTCTCTCTTTAAGTAACCAGATGGAATTTTATAACCTGTGAGAGGTGACAACTTGCGTTTATTCAGGACATGTGGAAGCGGATATGATCAAGCTATTCAAAAGCAAAGCCTCTGCCGGTCACTATTTTAATGACAAAAAAATCAGGGATGTTTGGTCTTTGAGTAGATACTTTCCTAAATAATTCATATCCAAATTCATAAGCATATCATGAAAAGCCACCAAGTATTTTATGGAGTGATTTATCTCTTCATATTCGGAAAGGTGATCAGAAATGAATGCAAATGTTGTTTGACTTTAACTTTCTGCCAATGCAATTCATCAAGCTGATTGTTTTAATTTGTTCAGCTGAGGACAAGAAGTTGGTGGAACCATTCAATGAAGTCCATATGAAGCTTATCCAGCTGAAGAAATCAAGCAGGTGTTTCCCTTAACATATGAAATGTATTTAACTTTTAATTTTGGAACTTAGCTGTATTCAAGTTCTTCTAGGTGACATGATTTCCCTGTTGATGGACTAGTAGGTAAATATGGATGTTTGAAAGTATTTCATAAGATTAACTTCAGTTTTTTGTAATGTTTCCATGCCTCAGGCATACATTTACTGCTTTGAGTGGATAACCAACAATACTTCTGCTCTTGAGTAGCTTATCATAAAGTTTAATTCATCAAACTTATTTCAAATTTGAAAGCATGCCCAATGAGGACAAAAAGTAAAATATCAGATTATTGGTATTATTTGCATTTTTTAGGAGGTGAAATATATGCTAATTTTGGTAGTTTGTTATGCTCAGACATTTCAGGCGTTTTTCATTTATTTGGCTTAAGAAACAGATAAAGAAAGGCTAGCAGTGAAATTAGTCGTGCACTCATGCATGCTATGAAAATTCAGAAGTTATCAAATTAACTGTTAATTCGTGTCGTTCAGTTCTGAATTTCACCGAGCAGTGAGTCTCTGTTATCATATTGGCCACCACGTGCAATATGGCTGCAAAAGGAGCCGCACGATTTTTGGAAGGGAGAGATGCTATATAGAGAACATTGTACACCACACATTTTTGCTTAGAGAGAGGGGTTTCCGATCGCTTGTTGTTCACCTTTTGTGGCAATTATTTTTCGCGTAGTGCTTGTTTACATACTTGTACATTTCACATTTTTTTAATACAAACGGATGACTACTACACCTTGTAGTCATCCTTCCCCCTTAAAAAAAAAAACTATAATAAGATGGATACATCATAAGATATTGAAAACATACACTGTCTGAAAGTTTTTCTGGTGTTTATGATCTTGCTGTATTTGGAAAAGATAATCTATTGTGGAGTTGATCCAAATTTTGGAAATGGAAGCCCTGCTTCACCTTTTGCAAGTTCTTTTGACTCTTGTTGTTTTGCTTTTCAAATTCGATTGATGTAGCCAAACTGAAACCAGATCCTCTTGCTGGTTTTTATGTTAGGCTAGTCAGCAAGTAAGTGATAAATCCTTGAAATCACCCAAATGCCTTCCTTGCATCAAGAATATTACTCTCCAAACAACACCTCTTAACGTGTTTGAAGTGGGACGACGACAAAGACGAAGGTGAGTGAAAAATCAGTGGCGCAAAGGGCAGTTTTGGAAGCCAAGGATTCAACAGCACAGACGGAGGAACCAAAGCTGCCTGTGGGAAAAAAAAGAAGCTGGCAGTGATAGCGAAAGCCCCTTTTGAGAAAGGGTATAGCCAAATGGACTAGTTAAAGTTCACTCGCACAGAGCCATATCTCGCAAGTGCAGCACCTTGTTCCTTTTCTTTTTTCATTCCTTAGGTCATTCTTTTATTCAGCTAATTAATTTCAGTTGTTGGGAAGAATTTTGGTGTATGAAATGCTAGCCGTTTTCATTACTTGGCTAGCGTTTTCATAATTTACACACACTGCTACATAGTTTTGAAACCACTAGCAACCAAGTCTACTAATGCATGTTTGTAGGAGTTGGTTATTAGTGTGTTTATTTGAATTTGTAATCAGAGTTTATTTAGAAGCATGTGTTGTTGTTAAACTTTATTTATGGAAGCCTTGTCCTCCCCATACGGACAGTCTATTATAATTTCCTTTGAAGTCAGATTAAAAACTTTCCTTTCATCTTTTTAAAAGGTGTCTTATCATATTGTGTTGAAAGTTCTTGTATAATTCATGATGAACCATTGTCAAAAGTAAAAGTCAATCTTAATGATAACATGATTTGTCACACATCATTATGGCAAGCATAATCTGTGCCCAACTGTTTCGATTAAACATCTCAAATTACTATGTTTTATAGCTCAAGTCTACTCTTCATTTTGCTTATGGCTAGTTTCTGGTGTCTTACAAAGTTTTCTTTCTGCTTGTCAGGTGTCAATATGCATATGAAGTTTGCTGGAAAAGGTTGCACTTCTTTATTCAATATCCTTTTCGGAGACTCGTGATTACTTCTGTACTCTTTTTTGTTACTCAAATTCTTACCACCAAATTCAATTTAACTAGGGGATGTGATAGATATTATGAATAGCCTACAGTAGTGCTAGTAATGTCAGACTGCTTGCTCGGTTGTGAGCATATCGTCACATGGTGACTAGCTCACTTGCTGCAGCGCTGCGCGCAGCCCTGGCCAAACCCTGCTTTCCAGGCAGCCTAGCTTCAAATGCGAAAGAATCCTTTCCTGGATGAAGACAACAAGCACACACACAAAAACAAAGATGGACACAGAGATTTGGAAGGAAAAGTGGGAATCGATTATGAACATCTCTTGTGTACCAATATGGCAAATATCCTCAAGGTTTTCTCACGTCCCTGCCCAAGGAAGCAACTCAATCCTTTATATATGATTGATAGGAATAGTTGAACCTTTTACATGTAGCACATGTGGCCTCCAAACTATGTAGAGGTTAAAATCTCCTCTATGACCCAATATACAACTCCCTACTAAGGAGAACGATTACAACAAGGTGGATCACTCTATGTCCAATAAATCTCCACACATATAGCATTTCGGCCGTATCCAATGGTGCTGCAAAACTCTGAACGAGTTCTGGTGCACGACGTCAGTGTGCCTAGGTGCACTCCTGTAGTGCCCTGGTGTGCCAGTGCCATGCTCACGCATGTGTCGACACACAAGGTCTGCGTCGCTCCACGGCCTCTTCATTGCTCCATTGCCTGCTGTTGTTGATGCCAATGGGTACGCTTGGTCCGCGCCTGCACGTGGCCTAGGCCACGTGCACATGTGGCCCACGCTATGGCCGTCCAAGCCTTTAGTCTTCCAGATGCGCCTATGATCTTTTGCCTGACAAAATCCTCGACAAAGTACTCTGAGCCTGTTGTGGAACGCGACGCCAATTGTTGCTTTCCGCCCTGTGAAAAGAGCGCCACGCTGTCATAGCATTCAGCCCCACCAGTGTGTTTGGCATCGCATGGCGACCCGGTTGTTGGTCGCGCTCGTGCATCAGTGCCACACGCCCTCAGGTGACTGGTCCTTGTAGGGTGTAACAATATGTTTTCTTTGATTAGCCGGAACTCATTGAGTGTATGCTTGCAGTTGTTGCTGTATCTAAGAAGTCCTTTTCTTGGGTAAAATGCAACTAAACAGGCTTTATTACCTAACTTTCATGCTTCATTATGTTCTTTATTTTGTTCTTCAACATTTTTTCCTAGATGAATATCGTCCTTGGGATAATGCTGAGTTCATGTTGGAAAGTGCCTGGTGGGCGTAATTGGATTCCCGTAGATGCATTGGATATAGTAAGTGCTGGTTCAAAATGTTCAGTTGTGTCACAATCTTGGAAATATATTGCATATATATCATGCCAAAGAGCAATCTTATAATGGAGCTTCCACATTCGAGTTTGTATCAGCTGATAATTATCTTATAGATGATATATAGAGAATTTACTGTTTTATTAATGTAGACTTTTATGGCGAATGAACTAAGAATGTTTCTGATTGTGCTTCACTTGTGTTGCATCTCATTCAGACATTTAAGGCTATGTTTAGTAGAGTTAGTGTTTTTATTGATAGATGACGGTTTGACAAATGAAAACAATTTGATCAAGGGATATCGGTTAGTAGATAAAGATTTGCTTGTGAATTTGAATAAAAAAATATTTAATTGAACTATATCAATATTTTTATATGCATGGTATTTTTTTTGTATCATAATAACTAGTTCATTTTATTCAAACAAAAGAGTTCATGCATATTTGATCATAAAATGAAGAAAAACATTCATCAATTTTAAAAAGATAAAATCATCTTTATGTTAATAAAGAAAACTAGAAGTGTGAAATATTAACAATTAAATATGCTAGATGATATTTAAAAATTAAATATTTTTTTTAGAACAAACGAGGGCATTTTGAGTTTGTTATGTTGGAATTTAATATAATTAAATTATTTGGTCAGAATTTATTATGACTTTATATAGTTTTTAAGTGATATTAAGTGGTTTCTATAACTACTAAAAGAAATAATTTTACTAACCGTATAAGATAACTTTCTTGATGGAAGGAAATTTATAAATACCCTAGAATAAGGTCCCATTCACACTTGACATACAAAGTTTTCATCACATTGTGAAGTGTATAAATTAGAAGATTCTTGTTAAGAGAAGTACATAAGAGAAGGACTATGTCTGGAGGTTGATAATTTCACTTAGTTTATATGCTTTCGCGATTGTATTATTATTGTTTATCATATGTTAATTTTAACATGTCTTATCAGAGCTTGTACAGCTTTGCCTAGTCATACTTCACTTCTAATATTTTATGCACATGTAGTGCATAGTTTACATTTACATTATGAATTTTTTTTATCTTCTTAAAAGTATATTATTTTGCCTATATCAAAAGTATGAATTATCGTACTTTTTTGGTTTTGCAAAATTTTTGCTTTTAGAAGGTATTGTCTTTATATTGATGAATAATATGGAATTTAATTTTGTATCTCCCTAAGGAGCATATTATTTTTTATTTTATCAAAAATATGAATTTTATCATACTTTCTCGATTTTGCAAAATTTTTGCTTTTTGAAAGATTTTATCCATATATTGTCAACTCATTATATTTATGAGAGTTAATTTTTACATCTTCTTAAAAATATATTATTTTGCATTTATCAAAAGTATGTCTTTGACATACTTCCTTGAATTTGCAAAGTTTTTGTTTTTGGAAGAAATTTTTTATAACATCGGGATTATGAATTTTTTTGAAACCAAATATGTTAAAAAAACATATTATTTTGCATTTTATCAAAAGTATGATTAATTTTGTCATACTTATATGATAGTGCAAAGTTCTTATTTTTTTTCCTTCAAGATTGAACCATGCATAAATTGTCTAGCATTACTTAATTAACTATAATCAATTGGTTTGAAAGTTTGACTATTAAGTTTTGGATGTTGGTTTGATTATAATAGTGAAATAACTATTTTCTTTTGAGTTAGACATTTTTTTATGAATTTGTATGTCATACTTGTCATATGATGTCATAATTGCATAATTAAAGAATAGCCAACACATCTTTATTCATGCAATCATATGTTATTTTTTAAGCCATGACATCAACTTCTTATTAAATGTTAAAGTATATCAACTTTGTCCCACAGAAAAGTTATTATATACTTTATATTTAATTTGGTGAAATATAAAATTATTTTTTTTTTTAGCCCACAGACAATAAAAAAATGTATTTTAATTAATTTTATAGTTTCATCATTATTGTAAACACATGGAATAATCGTGTATTAAGATATGTTGCCATAGGCAGATTTTTAATGACACATGAATTCATGTTTAAATTGATATGATTTGCATTGACATGCATATCTTATGTGTATGGAAATATTTTGACGTGCCTATTTAGCATGCAAAAGTAATTTAAACATTTTTTTTATTTGCAACATTGGTAATTTTTGATAATGCATTTGACATTCCTTCTCTAAATGGTGATAATTATAAGGCTTGGAAGGAGAAAATTCTTCTTCATTTGGATTGTATTGATCTTGACTATGTTCTTCGAATGGATGAACCTTCGGTACCCACTAATACTAGTACTCCAGCGGAAATATCATCACATGAACGATGGGAAAGATCCAATCGTTTGAGCATGATGTTTATTAGATCTCTCATTTCGACTAGTATCCGTGGATCCATCCCTGAATGCAAAACTGTCAAGGACTTAATGAAGACTATTGATGAACAATTTGAGTCTTCTGAAAAATCACTTGCCAGTACTTTAATGGGACAATTGTCATCCATGAAATTAACTAGCATTAAAGGTGTGCGTGAGCACAATGAAAATGAGAGACATTGCTGCTCAGTCAAAATCCTTGAAGGTTGAGATTTCTGATTCTTTTCTTGTGCATCTTATTTTGAACACTCTTCCTTCACCATATGGACCTTTTAAAATTTTTTATAATACACATAAGGAAAATTGGTCAATTAATGAATTATTGACCATGTGTGTACAAGAGGAAGGTAGGTTGATTCAAGAAATTGGTGAAAGTGCACATTTGGGTAATAAATGAAAAGAAATTTGAGAAGAAAAAAAAGCCAGTCAATAAGCATAAAGGAAAAGACATTGCTCATGCTCATACTAATCATAAGGAGGTTGTTCGTTGTTTTTTTTTTGTAAAAAGAAAGGACACATAAAGAAAGATTGCTCCAAACGAAAGGTTTGGTTTGAAAAGAAAGGTAATCTCATTCCTTTAGTGTGTTTGGAATCTAATTTGGTTGAAGTTCCTCGTGATACTTGGTGGATTGATTCTGGTGCTACAATTCATATGCAAACAACATGCAGGGTTTCTTAATATGGGAAGTGAACAAAGCATCTATATGGGCAATCAGATGAGTTCACAAGTCAAAGCTATTGGAACCTATAGACTTATTTTAAGTAGTGGTTTTATTTTGGATTTGGAACAAACATTTTATATTCTAGACTTTTCTAGAAATTTAATTTCTGTTTCAAGACTTGTAACGAACAATTATCATTTTAATTTTTATGATACTTGTATGAGTATTATGAAAAATTCAAATGTTGTTGGAAATGGTAGTCTGGATTATAGCTTGTTCAAAATTCATTTAAAATATAATGTTCCATATAGTTTGATGATTATGCATGGGAATGCAGGTATTAAGCGCGTTGTGTTATGAATGAAAGTTCTTCAATGTTATGACACCGAAGGTTGAGACATATCTTTATCGCGAGAATAAAAAAATTAGTAAACGATGGAATTATTAAATCCATTGATTTTATTGATTTTGATACTTGTATTGATTGCATTAAAGGCAAACATACAAATATATCTAAGAAAGGTGCTAGAAGAAGTTCAACCTTATTAGAAATAATACATACTGATATTTGTTGTTCTGATATGAATTCAAGTGGTCAAAAATATTTCATCTCTTTCATTGATGACTACTCACGTTATATGTATCTCTATATGCTTCATAGCAAAGATGAAGCTTTAGATGATTTTAAAAATTTTAAACAGAAGTAGAGAAATAATGTGAAATAGTAATAAAAATTGTGAGATCTGATAGAGGTAGAGAGTATTATGGAAGATATACAAGAGGGGAACAAATTCCTGGTCCATTTGCTAAATTTCTTCGAGAGCATGGTATTGTAGCACAATACACTATGCCTGGTTCACCAGATCAAAATGGTGTAGCAGAAAGAAGAAATATAACATTAATAGAAACGGTACGCAACATGCTTAGTAATTCCAAACTTCCATTATTTTTGTGGATTGATGTTCTTAAGACAATAGTGTATATTTTAAATCGGGTTCCAACTAAGGCAGTTAATAAAAGGCTGGAAACCAAGTTTAAATCATATACACATTTGGAGTTGTCCGGCTGAAGTTCGAGTTTATAATCCAACTGAAAAGAAGTTGGATCCTAGAACTATTAATGCATATTTTATTGGATATACAAAAAAGTCTAAGGGTTATCGTTTTTATTCCCCTTCTCACACCACTAAAATTGTGGAATCTAGAAATGCTAAGTTTCTTGAAAATGATGTGGAAACTATGAGTGATCATTTTCAAAACATGTCTTTTCATAATGATCATGCTTCTGATGCAACTCCATGCAAAAGAATGATTGTTCAATATAACACTCATGAAAATAGTGTGAACATTGAACAACATAATCCACATTCTCATGATAATGTTCAAGTAGATCATGTTGAGCAACAATCTATTGAACATATAAGTCCAGTTGATCAATCAATTATAGAAGAAGTGATTCCTGTTGTACAACAAACTTCTGAAGAAGTTAGTCATGTAACATTAAGAAGATCAACTAGAATTAAAAAACCTACTATTTCTGATGATTTTATGGTATATCTTACAAAATGTGACTATGATGTTGCTTGTGAAAATGATCTTGCAACTTTTTCTGAAGCAATGGATAGTTGTAATTCTAAATTATGGCATGATGCTATGATCGATGAAATGAACTCTATGGTGTGTAATCAAGTGTGGGATCTTGTGGAATTGCCTGATGGGGTGAAGACTATTGGTTGTAAATGGATATTTAAGACCAAAAGGGATTCATCAGACAATATTGAACGCTACAAGGCTCGACTTGTTGCTCAAGGGTTTACTCAAAAGGAAGGAATAGATTATCATGAAACTTTTTCACCGGTTTCTAAGAAAGATTCCTTTCGTATTATCATGGCAATAGTAGCACATTTTAATTTTGAATTACATCAAATGGACGTGAAAACAGCTTTCCTCAATGGAGATTTGGAGGAAAATGTTTACATGAAGCAACCAAAAGGATTTGTCTCATCTGTTGGTGATCATTTAGTTTGTAAGCTTAAGAAATCTATTTATGGACTTAAGCAAGCATCCCGACAGTGGTATTTGAAGTTTCATAGTATTGTTTCTTCATTTGGTTTTGTTGAAAACATTGTTGATCAATGTATATATCACAAAATTAGTGGGAGCAAAATCATCTTTCTTATCTTATATGTTGATGATATTTTGCTTGCAACAAATGATTTAGGGATGTTACATGAAGTGAAACAATTTCTCTCTCAAAACTTTGATATGAAAGATATGGGTGAGGCGTCTTTTGTCATTGGCATAAAGATCCATAGAGATAGATCTCGAAGGATTTTAGGCTTATCTCAAGAGGCATACATTAATAAAGTTTTAGAGAGATTTGGAATGAAAAATTGTTCACCAAGTGTAGCACCTATTGTGAAGGGTGATAAATTTAGTTTAGATCAATGCCCGAGAAATGAATTAGAAAGGGAACAAATGAAAAACATTCCTTATGCTTCTATTGTTGGAAGCTTAATGTACGCTCAAGTTTGTACAAGGCCTGACATTGCATTTGCAGTGGGAATGTTAGGAAGATATCAGAGTAACCCAGGATTATATCATTGGAAGGCTGCAAAGAAGGTTTTGAGATATCTTCAAGGAACCAAGAATTACATGCTTATCTATAAACGATCCGACAATATAGAACTTGTTGGATATGCAGATTCAGACTTTGCTGGATGTGTTGACACCTATAAGTCAACATCAGGATATATTTTTCTACTCGCTGAAGGAGCTGTAACATGGAAAAGTGTGAAACAAGACCCAGTTGCAACTTCTACAATGGAAGCAGAGTTTGTTTCTTTATTTGAGGCGACATCACACGGCATCTGGTTAAGGAATTTCATTTCTGGGCTTCGAATAGTTGACACTATTTCTAAGCCATTGAAAATTTATTGTGACAATAAAGCTGCTGTTTATTTTGCTAAGAATGATAAAAGTGGGACTCGAGCTAGACATATTGGCATCAAGTACATAGCTATAAAACAGCATGTGAAAGATAAAGAAGTGTATGTAGAACATATTTCTACCAAGCAAATGATTGCAGATCCCTTAACAAAAGGCATGCCACCAACATTGTTTAAGGATCATGTAACCTGTATGGGGTTAAGTTCAACTATGTCACTTATGGATTGAAGTGTTGTGATGCAAACACTTTTAATGAAATTCATATTATCTGTTTCTTGTTATTCTATTCAGTATGCATATATTTTTAAAGAAAAGAATGACAGATATTTTTGGACCTAGAATAAGCATATAGGCTTATTCATATAAGAAAAATATAAAAAAATATCACATTGGGGCTTATGAATAGAAATTAAATTACAATGTAATACATGGAAGGTTCCACTTATTTAATTAAGGACCTACCGCCATGATCCATGTGATTAGTTTTCTCTACATAAAGCAAGTATTCGTGAATTAGCATACTTGTGAAAGCTAATTATAATAAATTGTCAGACCAAGTGGGAGAATGTTGAAATTTAATATAATTAAATTATTTGGTCAGAATTTATTATTACTTTATATAGTTTTTAAGTGATATTAAGTGGTTTCTATAACTACTAAAAGAAATAGTTTTAGTAACCATATAAGATAACTTCCTTGATGGGAGGAAGTTTATAAATACCCTAGAACAAGGTCCCTAATTCACACTTGACATACAAAGTTTTCATTACATTGTGAAGTGTATGAATTAGAAGATTCTTGTTACAGTTACGAAAAGTACATAAGAGAAGGACTATGGCTGGAGGTTGATTATTTTACTTAGTTTATATGCTTCTACGATTGTATTATTATTGTTTATCATATGTTAATTATAACATGTTCTATTTAACATTGGCCTTCGTGAAAATTACTCCCCTAAGGCACCTTTATTTTGTTATATATGGAAACAGACGAAGAGAAGAACGAACAAGAATGGCGTGATGGGCATGACACCATTTTTTTAGGAAACTAAATTATCTATTATAAAATAAACCAGAAAAGTCAGAGTACATTATAGATAAGAGACCCGGAGGGGGGTCAATATCCCAAAATATGCTACTCTCTAACCCTCGACCCAGATTTGCCAAAAAATTCGCGGCCTGATTTGCTTCGCGAAAGGAATGCTCGCATTCCACATTTACAACAGCCTTAACGTCACACCATATGGTTTTCATGATACTCCATACTCGCCATGGATATTTGGTCTTGCGATGAAAAATCTGAACTAGGTTCGTAGAGTCCGTCTCCAGCCATACATTTGCGATTCCTAGCCGCTTTGCCTTCTGTACTCCATGCAACATGCCCCATGCTTCCATTTCTAGAACTGAACCAAAATCCCGCCTAAGTGCTCCTGCAGCAATGAAATTTTCATTAGCAGATCTAATTAAATAGCCTACTCCCCCTGCCCGATTTGGACCATTGTGTGATCCATCTGAGTTAATTTTAACCCAACTCGGGGGAGGGGGCTCCCACCGGACCCATAGAGGGTCTTGGGGGCTAAGTGCCTCAGTGATGAGGTGGTCAACATTTTCACTATAGCCAGCCATAGCTCTTTCCCACACTGTAGTAATGGTTGCCCTTTTAGAACTAAAAAAACACATCATTTCTCATTCGCCAGATCCCTCATAGACAGAAAGAAAAAAGTGATAACAGTCTTCGACGAGATGCATTGTCAAGGTTACTTCCTTCTTGTGTCCAATTACCAGTTGACCATGTATCTTGGTGTTGGAAACTAAAGTTTAGTCGGGATTGAAATATGTTCCATAATTCATGTGTTGTTGTGCATGAGAAAAATAGATGGTTATTTGTTTCTAGTTCCCTACCACATAAAGAGCATACTGGATCAATGTTCTGATAAAAAAGGAGTATCAAACTCTTGGTTGGCAACCTATTATGTACCAGCTTCCAGAGGAACATGTTAATTTTGGGGGGTAGCGGGATGTCCCAAATAGTTTTCCAAACAGGCCCTCCTATTACTTCAGGTGGTGAGAGATGGCGGCTGAGAAAATAATATACAGATTTAGCAGAAGCATCCCCGTGCGTATCTGGTGCCCAATACCACATATCCTCATCGGCTTTCGCAGGCAAGAAAATAGATGAAATATAAGACACCAATGAAACTCCAAAATAATTATACAATTTCTCCATGTTCCAACCTTGATTTTCCCTGAGTTCATTCACATGCATATCTGCCAGTGGAGCATTCACATTAACATAAGTGGGCATTAAGTTTATAGGAATGCAGAATAACCAAGGATCCAAGAGCACATTTATTGTATTTCCATTACCAATATACCGTTTGATACCTGTTTTAATTTCATTCAAAGTATTTAGTATTATTCTCCAACTCCAGGCATGTTCTTTGCAAGGTGTTATGTCAACCAAGGGTGCAAATTGCCATATTTGTTCCTAACTAGGTTGGACCAGATAGTGTTGTTTCTGTTTAGAGCAGATATGACCCTCTTAGCAAGTAATGCAGTCCTAATAGTGTCTAGGTTTCTTATGCCCAATCCACCTAGGGGTTGCGGGAGTTGTACTGTTTTCCATGCAATAAGATGAGCACCCTTTTTTCCTTTATTGTTTGTCCAGAGGAAACTTCTGCTCATTTTTTTCCAATGAGCTTATGATGCCTCCATAAATATGCATTGCACTGAGGGAATGATTTGGTAAGGCTGATAGAACATATTTGATCAGGATTGATTTACCAGCTTGATTGAGTATTTTACTCTTCCAGCCAGAGAGCCTAGAAGAACATTTTTCTACTAGATATTGTTGCTGCTTTTGTGTTACATGTTTATAAGAGATGGGAACCCCAAGATACATGAAAGGAAATTTTCCTATTTTCATATCTAGATGTCTTTTTATAGTTGTTCTTCGCTTTTTACTCAGTTTAGTTGGGAGGTAGATCTCAGATTTGCTCGTGTTAATGTGTTGATTTGTGTATGAACAATAAAGCTTGATCACTTTCATTATATTTTTGAAGTTTGAGCTAGTTGCTGCAGCACAAATAATCAGATCATCCGCATAAATGAGACGACAGAAAGAAAAGGAACCAAGGGTAAAAGGGATAATATCTTTTAGTATGACCGCTTGCTTTAGCATGGAAGAGAGAACTTGAGTTACCAGAATAAATAAGTACGGTGATAAAGGGTCCCCCTGCCTAATCCCTTTGTTGCTTTTGAAAAATTCAGATGGGGTTCCATTTACCATGCAAGTGAAAGATGGTGATTTAACACAGGCCATTACCCAAGTGATGAACCTTGGTGGGAAGTTCATCAGGTGCAGTACATTGTTTATTGCATTCCAGGACACTCGATCAAAAGCCTTTGTCATGTCAGCTTTTATTATCATATTCTTTTTACGCCCTTTGTTTAGAGAATGTGCTACTTCCTGGACAACTAAAATGTTATCCTGGATAACTCGGTTTGCTACGAATGCAGCTTGGGCTGGGTCAATTAATTGTGGAAGTGTGGGTTTCAAGCGATTTGCTAACAACTTGGCAATTACTTTGTATAACACATTACACAAGGCAATTGGTCTATAATCTGTGATTTTTTTCGCATTTGATAATTTGGGAATGAAAATAAGGGCAGTTTTTGTTAGGAAGTGCGGAAGATGACCTGTCTCAAAGAAATTTTGAATGGTACCAGTAATGTCTATTTCTATAATATCCCAATAGGCTTTATAAAACTCTAAAGTGAATCCGTCTGGACCAGGTGCCTTACCCGGGGGCATGGACCATAAACTATGTTTTATCTCTTCATTTGTGATGGGCTTTATGAGGAGTTCCTTCCAGGATTGGTCAAGTGTGGGCAAGCTTGGCCAAAGGTTAATGTCTATTTCTGGGATGTCATTTGGTTTCCATATATCTTTATAAAACTCGACGAAGGCGTTTCTAATATTAGATTCCTCTGTGATCTTTTCTCCATTATGGTTTACTATTTCTCTGATGAGGCTTTTTTGATGTCTGATCATAGATGTTAGATGGAAAATTTTTGTGTTCCTGTCTCCTTCTTTTACTCACTTTACTCTAGACTTACTCCACCATTTGAGACTGATTTGTCTCCTAAGTGCAGCATGGTAATGGTAAAGGGTTCTAAGTTTGTCCAACTTACTATTTGAGAGTCCATGGTCCTCATCTTGACGTTCTAGAATTTCAATTTCCTTTGTGATAATTTGCACTCTAGCTTCCAGGTTACCTAAACCTTCCCTGTTCCATTTTTGAGTTTCCTTCCTGATGGTTTCCAGAGCTACTTGAATAGTACCTTCTAGATTTTTGTTCCTCCATATTTGGTTGACAATATTTCTGGATTCTGGGTATTCCAACCGGAAGTGCTCGTATTTGAACATTCTTGGTTTCCTAGGGATGGGGCTTGTGTCTAGGATAAGAGGGGAATGGTCAGAGGCACATCTGGCCAGAGTAGTAAGTGTCATTCCTAAAAATTTCATCAGCCAATGATAATTGAGAAATACTCTGTCTAATTTGCAGTGAATTCTAGCTGCCCCTTTTCTATTGTTACACTATGTGAACTTAGTACCTAGGGTCGGGATATCAATAAGGCCTTGGGTGGCAACAAGATTTCTGAGGGCTCTAATGGATTTGGTAGGCCTAAAGGGTAACCCGCCCTTTTTTTCCTCTGGGTTTATGATGGAATTAAAGTCACCTGTGACGATCCAAGGGATATCATCTAATGAAATTTTAGATAGGGAGTTCCACAACAAGAATCTTGTACTAGGGTCTGTACTAGCATATACACAGGTTAAGAGGAAAGTAAAGTTTTCATGCGTGACTACCACATGCATGAATTGAGAGCAGGAGTGGACCGAGGTTACCTTTATGTCCGAACCACGCCACATAATAATTATACCACCTGCAACACCGGATCCTTCCACAAAAATTCCTTTCCAGGTTGATCGAGTCGGTTGATAACTGTTCGGGAGTGGTCGACATTGGAATGCGACTCCACCAGCGCAATGATGTCCAGTTTTTGTTGAGCTGCCATCTCCGAGAGGCGATCTCTGATGATATGTGTGAGTTGACATTTCCAGAGGTGGAAGAGCACTTACTCTGATGTTTTGCCACAATCTTCTTTTTATATTTTAGATTTGGGGGAGGTGGGGGTGTGCTTCTCTTTTTTATTTGCTTTTTCTCAGAGTGTATTTGGGGCAGCATGTCCATATCCTCGTGCTCCTCCTCCTCCGAGGCCTCTGTCGAGAGCGCATCCTCCTCCATGTGTTTGCCTGCATCCACAAGACGAGTTAGTACCATATCTACCAGACCTTGATGAGTCTGATCCTCTTTATCCTTGGAAGAGCGATTCTGCAAGCTGGGAGCCGTAGAAGGAGATGACACTTTCAAAGGACCTGGTAGACGGTTTGGTGAACGAAGGGGGTACTTTAGGGTGAGGGGAGCAGAGTCCGGGGAGGCGATGTGTGCGAGGGAAGGGAAGGGTCCAGAGAGGCGTGAACAAGAAGGTGGAAGCTCTTTTTGTTGGGAATGCGGTGAGTGGGTTACAGGTGTCACTTGATTGCTTAAGACATTGCGTGAACTACTATCCTGACCGTTGGTCTTGTTGCCCTTTGTAGGAATGTGGATTCCACGTGTCTCCAGATTAGTGTTAGTTTTAAGTGGTGGAAAATCACATCCGTTCGCAAGGTCACGCGGAGGCACGTGACTTGAGTTGTGTACAACTGTATCACATTTCTTTACTTCTGGTATTTCTGTTCTTTGAGACCCGTTGGATGTTGTATCCGTTAAGATTTGGTGCTCTTGCAGCCCTTGGATACCATCTGAACGGTTCAGATCTGGGAAGGCTAGGGCATGGAAATGGCCTGGTATGACGACCGGTTCAACAACTTGGACCAGTACTGTGGAAGTTTGCTGACGACGGATTTCACGACTTTTGAAACTATCCTTTCCAGCCCGATCTATGCCAGCTGCTGTCGGACGCCGACGGTCCGGGAAGGAACGGAGCCATGGACCAAAGAGTAAAACTCTCCGAGCATTTTTCGTGGCTTCACCCGTCTCTTGATTCATCATGGTACTATTCATTTGGTGATGAGGACAGTTTTCAAGTCGATGGCCGACGATTCCACACCTAAAACAAAAGGAAGGCAAATATTCATAAGCTATACGTTGAAAAGAACGCTTCCCATCCGAGGTTTTCACTCAAATTCCTTGTTTTATAGGTTTAGTGAAATCTAATTCGATACAGATCCTCACAGGGTTGAGGCATTCATTCACCAAAGATTTTTTATCAATTTTCAAAATCTTGCCAAAATATGAAGCAATTCTCCTAAGAGAGTTTTGATTAGTCAGCTCAAAAGCCAACCCAGGTAGTTGAATCCAAACGGGAACCAAGTTGAGTTGATCTTCCTCCGGACGAAAAAAAGGTCGTGCTTGTGTGATGTGCAGGAGAAGTCCTTGATATTCCCTTGGGCCTTTGGTGAGTACATGTATTCTTTCCTCCATACATGCAAAAGAAAATAAGAGATACGAGTTACTAAGTTCTGAGATTTTAAGGGGAGCTTGTAGATTCCAGAGACGAGGCAGCTCAACCCTAAGCCTAGCAACGTCTGCAACACCTCCAATGAGACGGCCTAGCAGACATTTTTTCAATTCGGCCGCCTTCTATGGAACTTCATCTTCAGGGATGACGATCTCATCTGTAATGGCTGCTTGGATACTCCTCAGTTGATTTGGTGAGATCTGCCGTAGCGAAGGGTTTTTTCTTCCTCTTACAACGTCTGACCAGGAATTCCTTGAGAGAGGAGGGTTTGATGTTTGGTTGGAGGCCTGATTGCGATTGGAGTACGCGAAGCTAGAGGGGTTATGGATTGTTGAATTTGTGGTCGTAGGAAGGGAGGAAGGGGTGGTGGAAGGAGGAGGAGGGGGGTCTGGAGGCTTTTCCATGGTGCTCCTCTAATCTTGTCGTAATGCATGACACCATTTGAACTTATTATAGTAACTAAGTAGAGTTCATGTATATGAATATATGATCCATTACAATAACTGCATCCATCACCTTCTGTTAGCGTAATAATAAAACCGTATGTGTTTACTTTGTGGATTGAAACATAAACCAACAACCCATTCAAATTATATATTTTCATCCATATATGAATTAATTATATATTGTAATAAAAAATTGAATATATGATATTATGAAATAACATGACTAAACGGATTAAGTTTATTGATATCATTTTACCTTTATATTTTTTATTTTAATAAAGGGAGTTGAAGTGGAGTTGTAGATTAAGATCATTATATTAGTTTATCTTTATGAACTAATTCTTTGTTTTTTTCCGATGAAAGTAATCAAGGGGATTGTTTATTAACTGTACAAACAATATAATAAACCTCTCCAAACCTTAATATATAAGAATAAGTACAGCAGCAGTGCAATTCTTTTACTGTAGTCAATAAAAAATTTCAATGTTTTAACTTCTCAAATAAATTCATATATGTTTCATACAACTATGTGTGTCAAACAAATTCATGTATGATCCATACATCTCTATATATTTTTAAATAACAGATATACAAAGTTCTAATTTTATCCAGAAAAAACAAAGCTGTGAGAGTGGAAAAAATGTTATATCTTCTTATAAATTAAATAAAAAGGATATAATCTCCTAACTCAGACAAATTTACTAATTTATAATTAAATTTAATTGCTATAAACTTTATTTTGAAGATGATGAGAGTCAATAATTCCAAATTTAATATATAAAATTAATAATTTATTCAGGAGAATATTATTCTAGTGTTTATTGAATTTGAATATTTTAAAGATATTGTTAAATTTAAAGATATTTGAATATTCAACAATCCTAAAAGGATAAATCAATAGGAAGAGCAACATTTAACACGTGGACAATTAAGAAAAAAATTTTTTTTTAATACGAGGAGGTTTGAACTCATGACCTCCATCTTTATATTTATATTCTTAACACTTTTTCTCACGTGTGGGCCGTGACAACTTTGGTCTAGCCCAAAGCACGTTGACAACTAAGATAGAAAATTAATTTTTAATACGAGCAACGATGAGGTTCCAACTCAAGACCTTTGACTCTGATACCATGTTAAATTTAATGTGCTATCGTTAGGAGGAGCACATCTTTATAATTATATTCTTAACATACGTAAATGAGTTAGAAATTTATATTTAAAAAAAATTAAAAATTGCAGCTTTTAGAAAAATGCTGCTACTCTGAGTCTGACCACTTCCACACAAAAAATTGCAGCTTTTTGCCGTTTGCCCGTGACGGACCTCTAAAAACGTCCCGCCCAAATCCTGCTGGGGAACGACGCTCCAGTTGCTTTCTCTCTCCTCCCCCCTGCACTTTCTCTCTCCTACACTCACTCTCGTCACCCTTCACATGCAGTGGAGTGTTCGTTAGTTGCCTCACCAAACGCAATGGCGACGGCGGTCGATGTGGAACTCGCTCGAGGCGACACCTCCGGGCGATTCGGCGACACTTTTCGCCAGAAAGGAGACACCTTTTTTAAGCCTTCCCCTAGACATGATCTCTCTCTCTCTCTCTCTCTCTCTCTCTCTCTCTCTCTCTCTCCTCGTGGCCGCTCCAAGTGGCGCCGTGAGGTCCCGTTGATCTGATCGCTTTTGCTGTTAGTTTTAACTGCTGCCCCTAATCTGTTGCCTATTCTTCTTATCGTAAGCGAGCGAACTGTTGAGTTTGTTCTATTTAGCATTCGCCCTCGTCGTCTTCTCTTTTCGGCTTTGCATATCTTGTTCCTTTCTCTCACCGGAATCCACTTTTTGGTACCAGCAGAGCCGTCTTATGTGAAAAAGATGCGATCTTTAGTGGCTTTATGTTCTTAAAATATTTGCCTCAACCCTCAGTTCGTGTACCAACACCCATTTGCGTGTTCTTCTCTTTGCAGGACACGATTAAAAAGGTCGCCACTTTGAGTTCCTTCTTGGCATATAGTGGAAGCTTGCCTTCCACAAAGCTATAAGAACTAAGAAAGTTCAGATTTTTGGAAGATCCTTCTTCCTGTTTCACAACTCTTCATTGATTCACAACTGCTCGGCTCTGAATCCAAACTCTGCACTCTGCAGGACATCAATGGCTCTCCGGTCTTTCCTGGGCTTCCTGTTCTTAGCATCTGCATTTGTCGTCTGTGTCTCCATAAAGGAATGCACCAACAGTCCGACCCAGTTATCCTCGCACACAGTTCGTTCTCAGCTTATGACCACCAAGAATCAAACCTGGAAGGAGGAGATGCTTTCCCATTACCACCTGAATCCGACCGATGAAACTGCGTGGTTGGGTTTACTTCCGAGAAAGATTCTGAATGAGGAATCTCCAGTGGAAGAGTTCGACTGGGTGATGCTGTACAGAAGCATGAAGGGCTTTGCAGGGATGAACAAAGCAGGAGGAGCAGACTTCCTTAGAGAAGTATCGCTCCACGATGTCCGCCTCGATCCGGATTCCTTGTTCGGACAAGCACAGCAGACGAATTTGGAGTATTTGTTAATGCTTGATGTCGATAGATTGGTCTGGAACTTCAGGAATCAGGCTGGTCTATCAGCTCCTGGTAAACCTTATGGAGGATGGGAAGGTCCAGATATGGAGCTTAGGGGACATTTTGTTGGCGAGTACTGTTTCCTTCTTTTCATTTTCCACAATGGTTGCCCTTTTACATCCATTCATGTTCATAATACATACATGTTTCTGTATCCGGGGAACGATAAACGCAGATTGTTTTATTTTCTTTTGTTGATTGTTAACTCTGTGGCTTCCTTATGCACCAGTTGGTTTCTTAGTGATGGTTTTTCATACTTGCTTTTAGAAAGAAAACTAGCTAAATTAGAAATGTATGCATAAAAACAATATGAGATTATGTTTTCTTGGTGCTATTTCATTAGTTATTCAAAACCACATTCCTTTCTTTTTGCATCACCCTCGACAACCGATCTCTATTAGATCTGATCAAGCATGTAGAGTTTCAAAGGTTTATCTCTCTCCCAACAGTGTTTTATGATCTTCTTTTGCTTATTTTAGTTATGATCATATGCATAAAAACAGTATGAGATTATGTTTTCTTGGTGCTATTTCATTAGTTATTCAACGCCACTTTCCTTCTTTTTGCATCACCCTCGACAACCGATATCTATTAGCATCTGACTAATCTGATCGAGCATGTAGAGTTTCAAAGGTTTATCTCTCTCCCAACAGTGTTTTATGATCTTCTTTTGCTTGTTTTAGTTATGATCTTTTCTTTTATTTTACAGGACGTGAAGAGTTCCAATTGATGCTAAAATCTGATGTACAGAGTGATTCCATTGGGAAAAGAATATAGTTGACCACGATAGCATCTTTATTTTGTCACATCAAATTGATTTCTATTTTTTCCTTAAAACTGAAACTATTGGAAGATATTACCATTCATTTTGCAAAATGAACATGGATTTCATTAGATGAAAAAGTAGCTTTATTGGATGTGATAAGCACTCTTGCCTGTTACCTCGGTTAAGTGGTCAATAGCATACTCAGTTATATGATCGAGGATGACCGGACTTTGATTTCATTATGACCATAAATATTCCCTTTCTCTTAATTGGAAAACATTTCCAAGCTGAAGAATAATGTTCACTTTTACAGGACATTACATGAGTGCATGTGCTCAGATGTGGGCTAGTACCCATAATGAGACCATTAATGAAAAAATGTCACTGGTGGTTGATGTGCTTTATGACTGCCAGAAGAAAATCGGCACAGGATACCTTTCAGCATTTCCCCCTGAGTTTTTCGACCGCTTTGA
Source organism: Pontederia paniculata (assembly GCA_001647135.1). Taxonomy (NCBI): domain Eukaryota; kingdom Viridiplantae; phylum Streptophyta; class Magnoliopsida; order Commelinales; family Pontederiaceae; genus Pontederia; species Pontederia paniculata. Next base: position 45,321 of record LTAE01000710.1, read on the forward strand.
AGCTATACAGTATGTTTGGGCTCCATATTACACTATCCACAAGGTAATCCTTCAAGACTTGGGTACTCAATCTAAATGTCTGGCATGTTTAACTCCAAATTGATATTTGCATTAACACCTCATATCTGTTTTCATTAACAGATAATGGCTGGCCTACTTGATCAATATCTTCTAGCTGGAAATAATAAAGCACTGGAAATGGTTGTATGGATGGCTGAGTACTTTGGAAACAGAGTAAAGAATGTTCTGCAGAAATACACTATCGAAAGACATTGGACATCTCTAAACGACGAAACTGGCGGAATGAATGATGTCCTTTACAGGCTTTACAGCATAACGGTAAGTCAATCATTTAAGTCATTAGCTTCATTGACATTATGAGATAAAATCACCCGTTGATCATATCTTTATAGTTATCAGCCTTGTCTATTCAATGAGGTATCTGTTAGTTTTGTACTAACTGAAATTGATCCCTTGTTGGATGCTAATTCCTGTTAAGAGTTTTTATTTTTTTTATTTTGATGGGCACTTTGTATTAATACTGAAACTGTAGAATGTACAAGAATCCAAAACATGGAAATCAAAAGCCCAAAAGGGTGTCGATGCTCACAAAGAGATATTATCCAACCCCCCATTTGCTGGATAAAAATGGGATGTGATTTACAATATTCTCTACGTAACATCCCTCTCTCCCGAAAATGGTGCATCTATGGATCATCTTCTCTCTAATTATTCAATTACATGATTTAATACTTAAAACTCAATTAATTTCCATTCTAAGAAACAGTTATTAGATCATCTACTGGTGTCTTTTGTGAAACTTCTTAAAAAAGAATATGTTGAGTTTTGTTATATTGAAACATGATACTCAACAACCATGATGGACAGATTAAGCAATTTGGATCTGTGTATCATTTCCTCAATGCACATGGCATCCGATGAAATCTTATACCTGTTGTTAAATTAGGTCATTTTATAGGCGATAGATTGTTTTTCATTTGTCACATGTGAAACATACATAAAATGGAATCCAGAGTCTTCTTATATTAAAACATGATACTCAGCGTCCATGATGGGCGGATTAAGTAATTTGAAAGTTAGAACTCTATGTATCATTCCCTTGTGCCATCAATAAATCCTTATCTGAGGATAAATTGCTTTCAGTTTGTAGGAAATATATGATTTTCCATTACTAATGATTGTCTTGTTTGACATCTCACAGACGAAAAAAGATTGTTGTGCGGAAATAAACAGTCATTCTTTTGAGAGAGAGGACGATTCTTTTGTTTGATTTTTTTCAGCGACCATTCTCTTGTTTGATATCTCACATATAAAATGAGAGATGTAGGGAAACAAATAGTCATCTTAAATGCTAGTAACTTGGTATCACTTGACACAGATAGTTGTATTATTGTGTTATACCTTTTTTACCATTACACTGAAAATTAACTAACACTCTGAATTTATTGCAGAATGATCAGAAGCATCTTGTTTTGGCGCATCTTTTTGACAAACCATGTTTTCTTGGTTTGCTTGCTCTTCAGGTGCTATGCCAACAGATATACTATCCAGTATTATGGTCATTATCATTACTCTAGCAAACCAATAGCATTGATCTCAAAAAAGAAGATTATGAGTAATTCTCACATGATGTTAGTATGTCAAACATCTTTAACTGCAATGAGGAATTTTCATACTTTTAGTTACAGACACTTTGCTAGTAATAATGTTTTTTATGAAAATAAATTAACCAATGAAATTTCTCAAAAAAAAAAATGAACGTAATAGTTGTAAGGCACTGCATTCTGAGTTCAACCTATTATTGTCATGACTGAGATTAGCTGTGATCATTGTACTTTTCCTGTCCTAGATGAATTCAGTGTTAATGCTGCTATTTGTTCCTGTAGGTTGACAGCCTTTCTGGCTTCCACTCCAATACACATATACCAGTTGTTATAGGAGCACAAATGCGATATGAAGTTACAGGTGATTTACTTTACAAGGTAAAATTTTTTTGACGACTCTTTGATACGTTCTTGTTGTCTTCTGAGTGTATGTTGCTGTATTTGCTGTCCCCTACATCGCATTCCACTGGAGATCTTGCCCTTTTTTCGCGTGAACTCTTGAAGAGTTTTCATCTCTAGCAACTTCACCCAACATTGTAATTTCCATGAACACTGCTTTTGTATAAGTTGCAGTAATTTACAAACTGGTGTCCTGTTTCCAAGGTTTCGGCTTTCTAAATTTCTTTCAGCATGTACACTGATCTAAAGTTGCATTTTTTCATTCAGGAAATTGGTCAATTCTTTATGGATATTGTGAACTCTTCCCACATCTATGCAACAGGAGGAACTTCTGTTGGAGAATTCTGGTAACTGAGTTAGTCATTATGTTTTCTTGCTCTTATTAGTGAATGAGAAAAGCTACTCCTTTAGTGATTGAAGAAAACATGAATTTGAGCCATGGAAACAGTCTCTCCCTTCAAAAGAAGGGGGGCAGTTGCATACAACTTACCGCTGTTAGGCAGGAGCACTTGGCTAAAGGTTTTCTCTTAAAGAACAATAAGTACATTCTCTATGACATGCTAATACTTCCATGATATAATTTCATGATGTTGATATGTTGGGCATTCTATTCTTTTATTTTTAGGTTCCTGAAAGGGATATTATGATTTAGATGCATTTTATGTTGTTTGTATATATGTTAATATGCAGGCGCGATCCTAAACGTCTAGCCAATTTCTTAAGCCCCGAATCAGAAGAATCCTGCACAACATACAACATGCTTAAGGTCTGCAGAAGTGTTAATCATGTGGATTTTTTTTCCATCCTGTCAAATTTTTATCATTTAAAGTTTTAACTCTTTCTCTCTCTCTCTCATATGAAGATATCTCGCAACTTATTTAGATGGACAAAGGAAATTGCATATGCTGAGTATTACGAGAGAGCCCTGACAAATGGAGTTTTGAGCATCCAAAGGGGACGAGAACCTGGTGTAATGATATATATGCTTCCCCAGGGCCCCGGACAGTCAAAGGCACTGAGCCACCACGGCTGGGGAACAAAGTATGGTTCATTTTGGTGTTGTTATGGAACAGGTGATACAATATTCTAGTAAGAAATATCTTTACCAAAGTGCTTTGAATTGTCAGTATGTTGTAAGCATCACATGTTTGCCGTTGTTCTACAGGGATCGAGTCATTCTCTAAACTAGGAGATTCAATATATTTCGAAGACAGAGGAGAGATGCCTGGCCTCTATATAATACAGTATATATCGAGTTCTTTCAGCTGGAAATATGGAGGACTTATGATCAATCAGAAGATCGCACCCATTACCTCTTGTGAACCTTATCTTAAGGTTCTAATGACAATTTCAGCCAACGAGGTAATGCAAGAACGACCAACAATCTTAATCCAGAGAACTTTTATATTCATACATAATATACTAAGCTTGCCAAGTATTACCATTGTTGTAACACAACATTTTAAGTCTATTATCTTCATATATTCCCACTTTTTTTTTCATATGCAGAGTAACAGTAAATATTCCACTCTCAACCTGCGAATACCATCTTGGACATCACAAGAGGGTGCAAGAGCTTTATTGAATGACCAAGCCTTACCTCTAACAAATCCAGGTGAGCTTTTACCACTTAAATTCTTGTACACTAAACTTAGATTATATATGTGATCAGCAATATGTATGAGAGCATGGTTTCGGATATTTAATTCCGAAATTTGCTGGTGCCTAAAGATTGTGATGAAGCCTGAGAGAACTCAATGCCATAAACATTACTTCTATCGCTATAACTTGTATCTACTGCATTTTCATACTTTTCTTTTGCCAGAAAGTTTCCTTTCTATCACCAAAACATGGAGTTCAAGTGACAAAGTGACACTTAAGTTCCCTGTTCGTTTGAGGACAGAGACCATAAAAGGCAAGTGTACTATATCAACATTGCTTACTTTGTCAGCTTTGTGCATTCTTTCATATTAAGGTATGAGATTGATGCCAACATGTACCTACTCACAGATGATCGTCCTGAATATAAATCAATTCAGGCAATCCTCTTCGGCCCGTACGTTCTTGCGGGTCTGACAAGTCGTGATTGGGACATAAAGGGAAACTCTACCTCCATATCAGAGTGGATCTCTCCAGTCCCGGATGCATATAATTCTCAGCTCATTTCACTTGCTCAAGAATACCACAACTCATCTTTTATTATCTCCCACACAAATGGTTCTCTCCTGATGGATAACTGGCCAAGGGAAGGTACCAATTCTGCTGTTCATGGAACATTCAGAGTTTTCAGTCCAGACCCTCAAGATCAGAGTTTTGTGATCCCCGAGAAGGATACTGAAACCACTGTCATGCTTGAACCATTTGATCTTCCTGGAATGGTGGTAGAGCATCAAGGACCACATCGTAGCTTAAGAGTCTCGACTCCCTCCGGAAAAGATTGTCTGTTTAAATTTGTCAGCGGACTGGATAGGAAGCCAAACACAGTATCAATAGAGTCGATCAGCCAGCCAGGTTGCTTTTTTGTATCTAGTTGGGTTGGCCACTCTGCCGGAGTCAGGGTTCACCTTGCGTGCCAGGGCCGTTCGACGCACATGACGTCATTTAGTCGAGCGGCGAGTTTTATACTTGTCAGTGGACTGAGGCAGTATCATCCTATCAGCTTTGTGGCGAAGGGTGTCGATAGGAATTTCCTTCTAGAGCCATTGCTGAGCTTGAAGGATGAAACTTATACTGTCTATTTCAACATTCAGGCTTGATGATGGATATATATTTCTATAGTGATTCAGCATACAACACATCTCATATGAGAATGATTAAATGATTAGCATAGTGGAAGCTGTAAACAGTTTTAATTCTTCTTCTTCTTCTTCTTTTCTTTTTGACATATGGAGTTAGATACCAGTTGGTTAAGTTAAGCTTCAAATTTCAGACTTCTTGCAAGGAAGGTTAAATAGTTGTGTTGCCCAACTTTGCAAAGATTAGCATGATATAAAGTATGACTTCTAATGTCTTGTAAATGCTTCTATTATTTGTTTTGCCAGCTGACATTTATAAAAAGTGCCTTGCGATACATTTCAATCATATTAAAGCAAGTGCCATGCAACGAGGTGTCAATTATAGTCAATTATATCATCTAACCACATCGAATAATAGGAGTGAGCATAATCGAATATAGATAAAAAATACAATAATAATAGGAGTGAGCAGTGAGCGTAACCGGATATAGATAAAAAATAAAAATCATCTCGATCTTGACCCAATGTTTATTAAAAAAGAAAAAATAAGTCTCATTTTCGATCCGATTAGAATCTAGATTACCACAAGAACATTATCATTGAATTAGAAAGTAGATCAAAACTTTTCGATTATCTCAAAAAAAAATTTCTAAAATTATTTAAACATAAAATATAAAAAATATTATCATATCTAGAACTTATAATTAGATTATATGTACCAAGCTTCATATGCATACAATTATATTAACAAATATAATAAATTAATATTATATTAATCAAATAATTAACTATATACATATAAAAAATAATAATTAGATATATGATATAAACATTATTATTTTCATCGTATTCGAATACCTTGGTCAAATCGAATCGAGTATTAATTTGATTTTGGCCTGATCCTGATCCGAATACTAATCCATCTAAAAAAACTCGAAAAATCGATATTAAATGCAGTTAGTGATTCAGCATACCATCCATCTCATAAGGAGTTGTTAAATTCTTAACATCTTCCAAGAACCAAACTGTTCAGATTGATGAATATTAGCATGGTACTTATGACTTTTTTTTTTGGTACTCGCTCGAGGCCCCCGATGTCCGGGGCTACTGGCGCCCGACTAATTCGGAGTCGAGGAGAAAAGCAGAAATGGTATCCCTCTGACCAAGTGGTGACTCCGAGGCTCGAACTCGGGGCTATCTCCCGGTCCCTCAACCCGGGACACACCCCTGCTACCAGGTGTGCCAACCAAATTTGGAAGGGCGACAAAAGTGTGCCAACCAAACTTGGAAGGGCAACAAAAGAGAGAGACTATTGAACTGCAATATACCGATTAATACCATCATTAAAGAAAGTGACAACCATTGATAACAAATTACAGAAAGACGGCCGGATCATAAAGCCTGCATATGTTCCTTGAAACCAGCACAACTTAAAAGTTACACACACAGCCAACAAGCAAACCTTCCCCCCCTCAATCAGAAAGGCAGTTTCCTCAAAGCTGCAAGGATGCTCTCAGCGGCCATCAATCATCACCCAGCCCCTTTGAAGCAGCAAAGAACATCAACAAGCAGCCGACAGGAAAGAAAGGCAGGGCTAAGGAAGGAGATTGAACCATGGTTAATAGAGAATCCATCTCAGTTCTTTCTCTATTATATTTTATCCAGCTTTTCTGCCTTAACCACAGGGTTTGCTTTTGCAATGGCATCCCTCCCCGCAGTCCGGTAATCAAATGGGCAGGCATGCTTGTCTGAGTAGCGATGCATCGCACAGAAAAGGTTCCCACATCGGCAATTGAAACCAGTCAGGCCGACCCGTTTCCTGCAAGTGTTGCACCTGTTTAGACCCTCCTTGGCTTTCGATTCTCCGACGCTGCCGGAGCCGCCTAAGGTAATGGATACCTGAGGTGTAATAGTCTTGGGCTCCACGGTGCCCCCAACTGATAAGTCGACATTGCCCAAGATTACAGGCTCCTTCCCATTCCCCTTGCTGCTGTTATTGCCATTGACAAGGTTGCCAATTGAAGACACTGCTAGCTTTTGTTGCTCCTGCTTCATGATCATATCTTTGTGGCACTTGGAGCACATGTTCATGGTTGCAGTGCTGCCGAAGAATCCACAGTTGTTAACACAGAGGATTGGGCCTTCAGGGGCCTGGCATCCTGTCTCCTCGTGCTCCATTTTCAAATTTTCTGCAGGCACAAGTGTTCACAATCAAACCAGAGATATGCATCGACTGGAAACAGAAATGGCATCATGAGCCAAACAGACAAACTATCAGAAGCAAATCCTCCAATGAGACATCACATGGATAGTGTGCTAATGTGAAGGATTATGTTTGCAGTGCAATGAAATAAGTATGCGGGGATAGGAAATAAAAGTTCCAAATCAAGGCTTCGAAAATTACTGACTAGTGGAAAACTACAAACCAGAGAAGGCCATGATGCCAAGCCATCATGCAATTCAACAGAACGAATGGAAATAGTAAAGGTAGCATTTTTTAAAGGCAAATCCATCTCCTTTCCTATAGCAACAGGCTCAAATGATAGTTATCCGACCCCATACTTTTCACCAAGTGTAGATAGCTGAGAGATCATATAAACCACCTCGAGAAGTCATTCAAGTTGAGTACTTTACTTCTCGAAAGGGAAAAAGGAAGGCTGAGAAATAGACATGAACATCATAATGAATGAATTATGCATCTACACAGCTACCTCAACAGCTTCGGGGAAGTCCATCATCTATGACTATAACCAACCGGAAATTAAAGTGAACGCCCAACCAAACACTTCCAGGATGAGACGGCAGATACGGATTACAACTTGCAATCTAAGAAATGCTGGAAAATTCTCACAATTGCATGGATCCTGAGACCTAAAAATGGGCAAGATATCATTCGAATCTAGCAATCAATCAACAGAAGACAAAACAACTCGAAATCCCCAACCTACAGAGTAAAAAGATGACAACTTTACAGCAAAGGCTTCGCCTTTTCTTCGCTAGCGAACTCAAAACAATGGAATCCGACCCATGTTCTCGTTCTCCAAGGCCGTGAGCCAACAATGTTATGAACAAAGGAGCTACCAAAAAATGAAGAATACAAAGATACAGATGAAGAATACTAACAACGCCATACCACCAAAATGCCAGAAAAAAAGAAACAAATCTATGGCAATAAACCGACACCCAATGTAGGAATCAAACAAAAAAAGGAGGAGCAAGAGAACACAAACCTGTCCGAATCGTCCTTCAACGTCGACAAAACCGCGGCCACCGACCGACCGACCGACGGATCACACCCGGCGTCGATCAAACAAACCCCCGAGAACCCCCTGGCAAGCAACGAACACACAAACACAACGAAACCGGAGGGGGAATCAAAATCAAACCAATTCGAAATCAGCAAGCAAAGGATCAAAACATGAAGGAAGCATTCAATCGAAAGGGGAGGCACGAAGGCAGAAATCCGTACCCTACCGCTGCAGGCAGAATCCACCGGGGAATCGAGAGCGGATCCGAAGGCGACGATGGCCGGAGAACAAATTTATTACAAAATACACACAAAAAAGGCAAAAAAAAGGGCGATGGAGAGAGAGAGAGAGGAGAGAGAAAGAGACGACGGGTTGCGTTACGGTTCCATCGTCGTCTTATTTATGTCCAACGCGCCCATTTAACCATCCGATTTTCCGCATAATTAGTTTCTGCGCGCGAGGGCCGATTGACCGTCCACTTGTGCCCCGGGTCCATTTTGGACGGCGGGCGGAGAGTGCCGCATAGAAAAGAAAGCGGTCGGTGGTGACCGTTCGGAACCTGCCGGAACTTGGAAGGAGCGCCGAGTGGGCGTTCAGATGGACCCGCGGGCACACAGTAGCTGGACGCGGCTGATGACGTGGCGGTCAGCGAGTGGTGGGGACGGGAGGGGAGTACGTTTGCGCGTTTCCTGCGGGAAGCTTTACGAGCGCATTGTGTAGAATAATTGTTCTGTTTTAATGGCAATTATTATTTTTCCCATAGTATTTTTATAGCTTATATATATATATATATATAATAAAGTTTCATGCTGACAACATTAAATGTTATGTTTATCATTGTTTTTGGACACATTGACATCTTATGTGTGCAAGGAAGAGAGGCTTGAGGACACAAAAATTAGGAAGCCAACAAAAGTTGAGAGAGAGAGAGAGAGGTGAACGATCGAGAGAGGAAGACGAGAATTCTTTGGGTATGGATTGGGGTCTTCTTGCACACGTTCATGTTCATGAATCGGCCGCTGCTGCGTAGCACTTCGGCCCCCAATACCGCGGTCGTAATAGACGCTTCCAGGCGCGCTCGTGATCGACGGACATTAGACGCTATCTTTCTCTACCAGACGACGCATCTTTTAACACCTCAGTCGTGTGCATTAATGTTACGTATCGCGTCGATACGTAACGCGCGCTTTAATGGTCGTCCGCGCGCTCCCGCGTCGTGTGGAGTCTTGAGCGTCACGGTCGTGATTCCTCTGGTCACGGTCCGTTCGTCACATCCTTGTGGCCATCACGACCCGTGATCAACTTGATCACGACTCCTTGTGACCTCACGGCCCGTGATGACTGGTCACGACCCGTGACTGATCACGACTGGTCACCTTACAACAAGAGGAAGAGAGGGGGACCAGTACAGACTGCAGATAAACATCACAGGTACTGTTACTGTACATTTCATGTCAGGCAATATCTTAAGCACTGGAGACTTTAAATTTGATGGTTTTACAGCACCACCAAATGCAAATGTTCAGATAATCTATATGATCAATCGATCACGCCACCTTAATTTGCAGTATCAGTAACTATTTGGTGTGACAAAAGATTTCTGTTCAAACTCTATCGTTGTCGATTAATTAATATCGTTTCGAATTATACGTCTGACTATAACGAACGAATTAAGTTTATCGAAATATTTATCTAGATTCATCCACATTCACTGCAGAAAAAAAAAAGCTAGGCATTTTTTGAGTTGTGCTGAGAGAAAGGCTTCACATGCAAAGAATATATCATATGATGAAACGATGATTGCAGCAAATGGATGGAGAAAATGATAAGTATACGTCTGGTAGCTAGTCACAAATATGATTAATAAGCAAAATAGAAACAATTAATAGAACACTTGTACAGTGAAAATAAATGCTTCAGAAGTTAATTTGCTTCTACTGAAACCAAAAAGGAAAAAAAAAATAAGAAAGCTGCATGTATACACAATGTGTCCCTTCTTGAAAATATACACAATGGCACCATGCATGCATGCATGCAGTATATATCTTCTCAATATGCCAACTGTAGAATACTTGGTCATACTTTCTTTCATTTGGGAGTAAACATCTTTTCAGATTCTTTCTTCTTCTCTTTTTTTATCTAAAACCTGAAAAACATCCTGCAAAAAGAAAAAAGATATACCTTTTTTATTTTTTCCTGATTTATACCCTGAGAGGGTCACTACACTGTTTCTTATCATTGAACAAGGCAGGTATTGTTTTCTTTTTATCCCCCATCAGAACAAGGCAGATGATATTGCAAAGGAAAATTAGCTGTGAAACCAGCTGAAAACTCCTATGAATTGCAAAGAAAAATATGAAAAAGATGATAAGCCTCTAAATAATGTCAGAAGTTTTTTTTATCTCTTTTCTACTTAAAATTACAGCATCAGATATATGCTATGCAATGAGCTATCTTAGGGTCTGTTTGGTTCAACACTTATGAATGAGAAGGGAAGGGAATGAAATGGAAGAGAAACTAGGGGAAAGAAATGGAAGAGAATTGAGGTGAAACAATTAACCTTATTTGGATGATATAACTAACGGGAAGGGAAGAGAATTATAATTTTTTTTTGAACGAATATATTTTAATGTATGTGTTTATAAATTTAAATTACATATGAATAAAATTGGAAGTGTAATTTAAATATTTTTTTTCTCTCATTTCTACCTCAATTTGAGGTTAAAAAAAAATAGACATTTAGAGGAAAATGAAGTTAAAAGGAGGAGACATTGCCCTCCATTCTCCTCGGTTAAAAATACAACCAAACGAAGTTAATCGATTAACCTCCTTTTCCTTCTCCTCCTTTACCTTTCTTTTACCTCTAACCAAATAGATCCTTAGTAAATTTTTGTGTATGCTATGCAATGAGTTATTTTAGAAGATTTTATGTTTGGCTCTTAAAGTTGGACACATGATTATACTAAGGTTACTTCACAAAAAGGAATGTGGTTTAAGAAATATGACCATTTTGAAATTTCTGGTTAATTACACAGATGCTGATAGTTTTGTTAGAAAATCTATATGGTATTGCCACTTCTATTGGTGGGGAAGAGCAATAGATAGAATGTGGTTGCTTGATCTACTAAATTTTAAAATTTAGAAATTGAATATTTATTCCTAATATACCCCTTTTCCCTTTCCCATATAAAATTTTTATATTTTTCTTTTAGAGAATTTTCTTTTGTCATGATTTATTGATGTTCTTTTAAAAAAAAATATTGTTTTCAATCACATACTATGTTACAATAAGTAAATAAATCGTATGCATATAATAATAATACTTTATTTATTTGTATCATTTTATAATTATCAATAAGTTCAACTATTATATTTAATAAATATTTTTTTTATCAAATTTAATAATCTAACTGTTATTTACTATTCACCTTATTATCGCCAAATAGAACTCATGAATTTCAACTTCTTAGCTCTAATGAAACTATTCCCTAATAATCAAGCAACATTTATCATAACAAAAAAATATTATTTTTTTATCAATGAACCAATCATATCGAAGTTTTTTGACATTTTATTCGAAAGAAAGTGCAAGCAAAAATTATAGAAAATTTCATACACACTCAAAACAGTAAAATAATTGGACAACAACTTCAACATATGATATCAGTGTTGGAATAAATTTATTTTTATCTTATTCTGAATAGTGTATTGTAGTTAATTGCATATGATTTATGCCGTATGGTGAATTACCAATTTTAACTTTGTACTTATTTTCTTTATTCTCATCTTTTTCATTTATAATTTCTACAAAAGCAATTAAAATAATATGACGTTTATCGAAAAAAAAGGTATCATTATCCATTTAAATCTATCCTTTGTAATTCAACATTAATTGACAATAATTACATATCACACTTCACGCAATTGGAAAACTCGGTAGTCCAACTTTGACATTGACACATGTGTCTTATATTAACCATAAATATGGAAATAAAAAAAATTCACACTATTAAAAAATCATTGTCAAGTCACCAATTAAAATTTCATCCTATTTTTTTTCACGTCTTCCCAATTTTTTCATAAATACACATTTGGTCTTCTTCTGAAGTTAATTCCAAAAAAAGTGGATAAGATAAAATAACTTGCAAGCTATAACTACAATTTATTTAATTTTATTTTATCATATATCCCAAAGTTAGGCCTTCAAGGTCACATTCGACGTCAACCCTTACGTCATCTTCTCCGCCGTTATATTCATAATATTATATACATAAAATATTCCCGTTCCGTTCCGTTTGCTTTAACCACGTGGAACAAATCATGAGTACACGTCACCTCCCGCTCGCTTACACTTTAACTAACATGTGCCCACTCGCCGTTGATACTTGCCACGCCAACCTAAGAATCGGGTAGGATCGATCCGATGAACCCAACTATTCGAACTAATCCAATTTCAATTGGGTCGGATCGGATCGTTGGTCGGGTCGAACCCGAACCGATCCGACCATAATCCGATCACTAACAAATCGAGTACGAATTTTAATTTTTCGAATCCGATCAATCCGATGATATGAACTTTTATATATATTTTATTAAATTTAAACTAATTTATTATTAATAAGAATTTTATATTACTTTAAAATTAAAGTAAATTACAAATTTATATTTTATATCTTTTAAATCATTATAAAATATTGAAAAATATTTTTCTTTATTTTTTAAATATAATTGATGCTAAGTATTATAAAAAAATAATTAAAAATATATAAAAAATTCAATCGAATAAATCGATGATCCGATCCGATCCAATCCGACTCAATGAAGATCGGATTGGATCGAGTTCGATGACTATTTTGTCATCAATCCGACCTAATCCAATCCGAACAAAATTAATCGGGTTGGGTCGAATTTGGGTTCGGGTCATGTCAAACCCGACACATGAACACCCCTAAATCATTTGACGAATTAAAATCTGCCACGTAGACGGTCGAGCATAGTGTGACCGCTCTATCAGAGCACGTTAACAGCTCCGAAGGGAGCTATAAAAGTCGCACAGCGCGGTCGCTTTTTGGGCTTTTAGAAATCCAAAATCTTGTCTTTGTTAATTTTTCTCCTCTTTTTGTCAATTTTTTTTGGGGTTGTTCGTGTTCTTGTAGTTGATCCTTCGGAGAGGTCGATCCCTTTCTATCGATCGGATGGCGAATCGCATAAGCGTGACGATGGAAGTGGGAGCCGACGGGGTGGCGGTCATCACCATCTCCTACCCTCCCGTTAATGCCATGCACCCGAAGAGTAATTTAATCCAACCTGCACTTTTTTTTCTCTCTTAGATTTGTTTTTCTCGAATTCTTTTGATTTTAGTCACTTTTTTTAGCATCAAGCTTCCCTTTTTCTTGTGGAAATTTGGGATACTGAGTTAAGAAGTTTACTCCTGTGGGGATTAATTTTTCGTGATCGCAGTAATCGCTGGATTGCATGAGAAGTACCGGGAAGCTATGAATCGGGATGACGTCAAGGCAATCGTGTTGATCGGTGAGGTTTTTAAGACAAAAGTTGTCACCTTTGTTCAGTTTTTATCGTCATCTTGGTGATTGAATTTTCTGCTCGCACCAATTAGTTTTACTGATGTACTTAATGACAGGGCGAATTATTTAAATTCCAGTTGCGCTGTGGATCTGATGTTATTTTCGTATTTTCTACTGGATAGGTGACAATGGAAAATTCTCGGGCGGGTTCGACATCAACGTTTTTGCGCAAATTCACAAGACTGGTGCGAACTTGTGACCGGATAATTGTGGAGCTTTGTCTGTTTATGCTGGTCTTGTGGAGTCCCAGTTATGGATTTTCTGAAATGTAACTGTTTTGCAGGAGATATATCAGTTCTACCAGATGTCTCTGTCGAACTTCTGGTGAATGTAATTGAAGGTCCTGGTTTTGCCACTTCTTCTTGGATTTCGAAAATTTAAGATGTTATGCATACACTTTTACTCTTAGTAACAAGAAATTAGCTGATTGGCTTGTTAATCTGAAAATCTGATATGTTATGACATGCGTTTTATATCACAAGCACAAAATCACAACTTTGGAGATGGCTTAAGCTAGCAGAAAGCTCTGACTTGTCTCTGACTGTGATTCTTATGTGATACTGCAGATGCCAGAAAGCCTTCTGTTGCTGCTGTTCAGGGCCTTGCACTTGGTGGTGGTTTAGAGTTGGCAATGGTTCGTTCTTTCTAATATTTTATTCTAACCATCTTTTCTGGTCAGGCTCAAATAACTCAGTCATTTCAAGATAGCGTGCTTGAAATTTTGTTCAGGGTTGTCATGCTCGGGTTTCTACAGCAGATGCTCAACTTGGATTGCCAGAGTTAACACTTGGTGTCATTCCCGGATTTGGAGGTGAAGATAATTATCTGCAAAATTTTCACTGTTTTGTTTGTTATATATGTTTACATGATTTGATCTCATTATGGCATTTTCTTGGAAGGCACACAACGTCTTCCAAGGCTTGTAGGTCTCTCGAAGGCTGTAGAAATGATGTTGGTAAGTGCCTGTCCTCATATTGTTCTTGTTTAAATTTTCATGGCTTCTTGATGAAGTAGATATATGCACTATTAATCTTCTTTTTCCATCTATATAAGCCTTCGCTATTTGTAAAATATGGAACATGCTAACATACTAATATTCTCTAAAAAGTAGACAATCGTGTTGCTTTGAAAAAAAAAGAATGCTGATCATTTTTTTTCTTTTGAGATCTTACAACTGTTTCCAACATGACTAAGAGTATAATTCTAACACGTGGCTGCATATAAATTGCATTAGTTGAAGCAGAAAAATTGAGTTGCATACCTTATGATTCACTTAGGAGAGATTTGAGTTTTAGACTGGCTGTTACTTTTTCCATGTGGTATCTATTTTGATTACACCAAACCCAAAGGAAGGAACAGGTTTTGTTCATCTCTACTGAAAATTGTTGTCATGATGCAAAGGTTTTTCTTTCGTTTTATCTTCAAAACATAATGAATCGAGTTGACATTTTTCTATCGATCATACCACCATTAATCCATCGAATCCCATCAGAACTCTGAATTTAAGTGTGCTTGGGTGAGAATAGTACTAAGATGCATGATATCTTTGGGAAGTCCTCGTGTTGCACTCCTTTTTTATTTTCCCTTTTAAAAAAACAAATTTCTATCGATTTTTCTATTCGGTTGAAGTGCCTTCACTCTTCACATAGTTCTAAATGGCCCTTCATAACCATATATGAGAATGATGTTTTTTATCTTAGTCCAGCATTATAAATTTGAGGTAATTGATTTTTAAGACTGATGCCAACTAGTAACTCCATGACTACCTTCTCAAAGGAGAAAAAAAAAGAACAACTCCATGACTATGATAACTTTGTGTGATCAATGATTAAACTTGAAAGTATTTCTCCTCAAATAGCATATTCAAATAAATGTTAGTATATTACTTATATCTACTTCAATTTTGGTTATTAATATATTATATGATTAAAACTCTTCCTGATGGTTGTCCACAGCTATCAAAGACAATCAAGGCCAAGGAAGGGAAAGAACTTGGCCTCATTGATGCCATTACTTCACCTGACGATTTGCTGAAAGTATCACGACTTTGGGCACTGGAAATAGCTGAACGACGGAAACCTTGGATTAGCTCTCTTCGCCGAAATGATAGAATTGGATCTCTATCTGAAGCACATGGGATATTAAATGCTGCCAGGAAGCAGGCTAAGAGGATAGCTCCTAACATGCCACAGCACATGGGGTGTCTTGATTCAATTGAAGAAGGTGTTATACATGGAGGATATGCTGGTGTTTTAAAGGTATGTCTATGCAATGAGCCTTACATAGTAGATAGAAAGAATTTAGTACCTACAGAATAATAAATATGTAAATATATATAGAATGATGAAATTTACAATATCGGGCTAACGTATTCCTCCATTATATGTTTACTTAGCTATGGTATATCAACTATTAGATGTTGTAAGCTCCTTCGAGAAATATCTGTCTAATATTATTCCCTGCAAATTGCGGACCATATTGATGTTGATGCAGATTATGTTTCATATTCACAGTCAATTTAGTGTCAGATTTATTCAAAGTTGTGACTCAAAGTAGTTTATTTGGTTTCTTTCAGTTAGGTGGAGAGTTTCTACAATGTTATAGAAGTCAATCAGTGACACTTATGAGTGATCCATGATAATGATTTTTTTTTGAGCAAGGAAAGGATGTCTACAAAGTTTAATAGCCATCCATTTTTATTAAGTTGTGAAGATGAAATATACAAGTGTGTGTATGGGAGCTATGCAAAGGCTAGTTCACCCAAAAACCAAAAATATAAATGCTCTCTATCAAAGCCCCCACTCACTAATAAAAAAAAGATACATGATGTATATATTCTCAATATAACACCTCTCTCCCCTAAAAATGGCCATGGACACTATGACTGCACCCAGAAGTCTCCTGTGTACCGAGTGCGCGGGCAATAGTTATCAAAACTTTCCACGGTAATGATAAAATTCAAAATGCAAGAGAAGATAAAATTGATGGAAACTTTTTCAAAAAAAAAAATTGATGGAAAACACAGTTTCTAATCACACGTCACTAATTTCCATGGGAAATAGTTATCAAAACTTTTCATACTTGGTTGACATCTAAGGATTAAAATCTAAGAGGAAATATGATGAGATTCGTGCTTGTCTTATAGCATCTAAGTCGGGGTTTGTGATCAAGTGATCAGAGTCACAAAGCTGCACACTTTCAAGCAATGAAGTTCTTGTTTTCCTAGAAAATTTCAAAGTCAAATTGGTAATAGTGAGGCCAAAATTTCCTCTCAAAAAAAAAATAGTGAGGCCAACATGTGTCTTGGAAGACACGAAAGACGAAAAGAGAGGAAAAACATGACTCTTCGAGCTCAATTAGAAGTCCTTTGATTTTCTTTTCAGCGAGTATTATCAACTAAATGGGGGATAGAGGGACACCTTGATCCATAGCATTTCGATGCTTTACTGTAAATTGGGACTTGATTCACGGGCCAAATCTTTTCCCTGTTCGAGAGAAAACTCAGTTGCTGGGGTACCAGCTAAGTGCACTCTGTCATATTTAACTTTTCTTGTAATTATTTATTTTTTCTTTATACTTATATTTCTGAATACGTTCAGAAGCAATTCGGGGATCATGCACCTTTTTGTTTTTACCTACAGTTGCTGGCATACCAACTACTGCACTATGTCATGTATACTTTTCTTGTTATTCCTTAATTTTTCCTTATAACAATATCTGTTAAATTTTTTGGTATATGACTTTAGGAAGCTAAGGTTTTCAAGGAGCTTGTTCTTTCAAGCACTTCAAGAGGACTGGTTCATGTATTTCTTGCTCAACGTGCAACATCAAAGGTATTCCTATATGCAATGGACTTTTATAACTTTTACTTGTTTCTTTTGGTTCGTTCTATCTTCTGAATTCAAACATGTTTCTCTTTTCTAAAAGATCTATCCTTCTTTCTTGAACACATAAAAAGGATATCCTTGCCTCGTACTGCTATTACATTAATGGTTTCCTATACATTCTATTGTAGTCCAAATTCCATGTATCTACATAATCATGTATGGGATTAATCCTTCTGTTTGTGGTCATAATCACTGACTGGTTAACTGATGAAAGCTTTACAGCGCAAACATCATATACCACGCATCTGTACTTGAATTTTTCACAAATTTTGTACTTTGACATATTTAGAGCCTTTAATTGTTCTTTTTGCACAACTTTCAAGTTTATAATATTATCTTAGTTTCCCTCAATTTTGTTTTGGCATACAGATACCTAAGGTTACTGATGTTGGACTCCGACCAAGGAAAATAAAAAGGGTTGCTGTTATTGGTGGCGGTCTAATGGGTTCTGGCATAGCTACAGCACTCATCCTGAGTAATACACCGGTACTTCTGAAGGAAATTAACCCTGAATTTCTGCAGAAGGGACTGAAAACAATAGAAGGTAGTAGAGTCAGAAAAATTAGCCAAACTAAATTCTTATAGTTCTCATTTTCTGGTAGAGGCACTCTCTAAATAGTATATCTTAAGTCTCTCTGTCTCTCTCTCTCTCTCTCTATATATATATATATATATATATATATATATATATATATCAGATATGTGATTAACTTGTTCTATGATTATAACCAAGTTTATTATAATCTTTTCAGCCAATCTTGATGGTCTTGTCAAAAAAGGGTCGTTGNTATATATATATATATATATATATATATATATATATCAGATATGTGATTAACTTGTTCTATGATTATAACCAAGTTTATTATAATCTTTTCAGCCAATCTTGATGGTCTTGTCAAAAAAGGGTCGTTGACAAAGGATAAGAAGATGAAGACATTATCACTTATTAAGGGCGTACTTGATTATGAAGAATTCAAGCATGTTGATATGGTTATAGAGGTCACACATCCTTATCTTGAAAACTACATTTCTTCGCTAGACATTGTAAATTGTGTTTAACTCTAAAGTTTGTTGATTTCAAGTTCATAATATAATGGGAACAATATGAACTCTAATGTTTTATCTTTAAAAACATGGTTTATTTTCTTTAACACCCCCTTAATTATAACTTTTTCACATCTAACCCTAAATTGTAAACGTACAAATTTTAATCCCCGAACTTATTCCGATTTGTCACGTAAGTCCTTCGTCAGGTTTCATGAACTGAACTTTTTTAATAATTATGAAATCTCATATTTACCCTCACTTTCTCAATACAATGAAAAATATTATAAATAATAAGAAAACAACAAAGTTAACGTAAAATTAATATTTAATAGTTATTTTTTTACTAAATATTAAATGTTGTTGCTCATGTTGTTGTTTTTTATTTTTTAATATTTTTTCCTTATATTAAAGAAGTAAGGGTAAAAATGAGATTTTGGATGAACCTGATGGAAAGACTTAAATGACAATTCAGAATAAGTTCGGGGTTTAAAGCTTGTAAATTTATAGTTTAAGGTTATATATGGAAAAAATAAATAGTTAATGGTGTTAGAGGAAATAACCCTAAAAACATATCAGTATTTTTGGGATAATATCTAGTTCTCTTTGGAATTATGTTTTCGTAACCAAGTAAACCTAAAGATTTGTATTAGTTTGGTTGTTAACTTTTTGCATATTTTCAAACCTTATTATTTTTTTCTTTGAGATATCATGACATCATCCTTGGGGATATCCTTTATATGCAGGCTGTTATTGAGAAAGTTTCACTTAAACAGTCAATATTTGCTGATATCGAGAAGTTTTGTCCACCACATTGCATTCTTGCAACAAATACGTCCACCATCGATCTGAATGTTGTTGGTGAGAAGACACACTCCCAAGACCGTATTATTGGGGCACATTTTTTCAGGTTCGTGTTTTTGCATTGAAGGATATTAGTTTTAAAGCATTGTACCAAGACACAAATGCCACGCCTATCTGTACTTAACTAAGCTTATGTGGAATTGCTGTAGTAAAAGAGAAAAATGACTCTCCTGCCATGAGACAAAATGCTGCTACACAAATAAAAGACACTTTTTTTGGTCATTTGAACAAATTTTGGTTCCTTTCTAGCTCCAATCAATTTTAGTCATTCCCACTGTCTGCATGAAGTATTCCTATTTCAAGCTGATGAGAATTTGAAGCCTTTATTGTATTCATGCTGAAGCTTCAAGCATGTACTAATTTATGCTTTTGATATATTGCAATGTTGCATGCTTTCATGTAACAGTCCTGCTCATGTGATGCCTCTGCTGGAAATTGTACGGACTGACAAGACATCTCCACAAGCAATTATTGATCTCATGACCATCGGGAAGGCCATAAAGAAAACCCCTGTTGTAGTGGGTAACTGCACAGGCTTTGCTGTAAACCGTACCTTCTTTCCATATACTCAAGGGGCATGTTTCCTTGCTGCTTTGGGTGTGGATGTCTTTTTAGTTGATAGAGTCATCAGCAGTTTTGGCATGCCAATGGGCCCTTTTCAGTAAGTTCTTTGAAATCATAAATCTTCGTTACCTTTTCGTTGTTCCTTTTTTTTCCCATTGTAGAAGCAAGAAGTAGTGCCACCAATTATTTTTGTATGATGACATAGGTTCACCAGAACAGTCTAATAAAGGGAGCAATATTTTAATCACATAAAAATATCTTTTACTTGTGAAATTATTGCACAACAGTTTTATTTTGACAGTACTCTCTTTTATCTGAAGAAATAGGATGGCTGCCGATTGCACCATCCAGATTTGTTTATAGCTTGTTTTAACATATACAGAGGATACAATTGAAAACCATTACTCAGCCACTCCCTCGCCATTTTATTAGCATCAGAGACTTACATTGTCCACATATCTTTTATTATGTGCTTTTGTTGTGTTACTAATTTTTAATGGATATGCGTATTCTTATACTAATCTTCATCTTTCCTTTGTTGCGTCATCTAATTTTCCTGCTTCTCTAAGCATTATTTCTAATACTTACTTCGGTGTTGCTAATTTAGCTCATTGTTATAGAGATGTACAAAGTGAAAAACCTACATTATCTCTTGTGAGAGAAAAATCCTAGCAGAATATTCCTGCTAGATGTTTGAGCAATTCATAAGTAATTTATGGAATTTCAGCTGATCCATATAATCATGTAATCATATTTTAGATAAACATATGAAAATAATGGGCTTTATGGAAACCAGGTTTTTCTACAAATTTTCATGGGTAAGGACTTTTCAAATTGGCCAACAGTTTTCTTGTCCACACTTTCTGTTTGTTGGTGATAACACTTACCAGCTAGCACATCTATATGCTATTTAATATTTCCCAGAGATTTGCATAATTCTTTATTCATCACAAATGCATTATGACATGTCATTATTTTTTTTACGAAGATTGGAGCATGAGTTTTCATCGTAAACATATTTCTGCGCAACCTAAATTTCTGTGATCCATCCGAGCTTAAATTATTGGGTAGTCCTTCTGCAATTTAAAGATGATCTTTACATGGCTAATTTTTAATTGATCGTCTTTGAATGAAAAAAAAACATAAGATTTATAAAATGTCACATATATAGGCTTCAAGACTTGGCTGGATATGGGGTAGCTTTGGCTGTGAAGGATATATATGCATCTGCATTTAAAGGTCGTACATTTGAGTCGGACCTGGTTGAGCGAATGATACAAGATGGAAGAAATGGTAAAGTACAATCTTACTCAATGTTGTTTCTTATTTTTCTCTAAATTATTTTTGCATGTGTTGATACTTTCTATCTGATCTAATTCAACTGACAGGTAAAGGTAATGGCAAAGGTTACTACATCTATGAAAGGGGACAGAAGCCAAAACCTGACCCTAGCGTCCAAGCTGTAATAGAGGAATTTAGAAGGAAAATCAATGTTGTTCCTGGTGGAAAGGTTTGATTTTTGAAATAGATTTATATGATTTTTTTTGAACAATATCTATTCATGTGGGTATACTTATATTCTTTCGATGACCTAATTCAAGGGTATCTCTTGCTAGTTAGCGATCTCTAATTATGACTAGCTTGTGAGTGCATTAGCTTTTTCAGTTATTGTGTCTGCTTCATTTTTTGATGAATAATTTTTTTGCTGAGAGAAGTCTTGGGGTGAACAATGAATATCTAATTTCTATTATTTTCATTGTAGACAATTACTCTCAGTCAACAAGATATTTTAGAAATGATATTCTTCCCAGTGGTGAATGAGGCCTGCAGAGTAATGGCAGAAGGAGTTGTTGTTCGAGCTTCAGACCTTGATATTGCATCAGTGCTTGGAATGGGCTTCCCCAAGTACAGGTATCACATAGACTCATAATTGTTCTTGTATATACGTACACAATCTATGTTGAATTTGTACAGGTATGGTGCCAGTACCCAATATGAGTACAGGTACAAGGTATGCTAATTTTTAATAGGATACAGGCATGTCAATAAAAAATAAAACTAAATTTAAGAAATTTAAATTTCATAAAATAGAATGTCATAAGTAATATCATAACAAGAAAAAAAACATTGGCGAGGCAACCCCCAAAAAATAAAAGCTAATATTTTAAAAGTTGTACAGTTCATATGGACTAGGAGTAAAGCCCATTTTCAGATCCAAACGAACTTCAGAAAAAAGCATGTAAAGCCTCACCTAATACACACTGGACCCACTCGATTCAAGTAAACCCTCAGCCCCTTTATGTATATAGAACCGAGAGAGAGTGATGAGGAAAGCTGAAAGCAACAGAAGTGTTGAAATAAATCCCTTAGTCCCTGGTGGCAGCCAAATAAGTGACGAAGATGTACCAAGTTAAAGCCGTCTGCAACAGGGAAGTCGAAGAATCAATGTTTAAATGATGCCCTCCTCTCCTGGACCTATAGCCATCGTCAAGAGCAAAAATCTATCATGCAAGCTGTGATTGGGGAGCATCGATCACATCATGGTCAAAGATATCCGTGTTTAAACTCTCTTTGTGCTCCTCTTGAATGTACCAGCCTACTTATATCATGAAAAAAATAAACATTGGATATGGATGGCACGACATGCATACCCATCTCGTACCTCTTCTGTACCCATACCTGATGTGTCCCGAGTACCGGTACTCCGCCCAAAGTGGCGTACCTGTGCATCAGAGCACATAATGTGCAACATCCTCACCTCATAAAGAATATTGTTCGCTTTGGGCTGTTTTTCTTCAAAACGCGTCTCAACGAGTACCGGTACTCCACCCAAAGTCCTGTGCATCAGAGCACATAATGTGCAACATCCTCATCTCTTATCCGCTTTGGGCGCTCAATGACCAATGGGACCAATAGTGTCTGGGGGGGTGGGGGGGGGGGGGGGGGGGAGGGGGGTGTGTGTACTGGCACCCCCTGAAAACTTATAAAAGTAATTACTATGCTATGTTTCACATATGACAATTTGCTCCAGTGGGTAGGCTGCTTAGAATATGATACTTTCTTAAAGGTTGCCAGTTTGAATCCATCTTGTAAGTGTTTTTTCATTTAAGTTTATGTTTTTTTACCTCAATTACCTTTTATTTCTTAGTTATCTTTTACCTCTAATCAAATATTATTTTATATTATCCCATAAAATAACGTTATCTTTCTTAGATTAAGACTTTCAATTCATTCAAGTATTATTTATATTAATTACATTAGTTCCTTCTTATTAATTGTATGGATAATTATATAAATCTACTTATTATTCTATTTCAAGGTTATACTTTCCACCTCTTTTTTATATTAATAATTATTTAAACGAAATTATTTCATATAATATTTGTCTTATCATGTTATATGTTTATGCTAAATATTTATTTCCTCAATAATAAAAATGACACATTAATTTTTTTCTCCCTTTAAATATTAAAATTTGTTATTTCATAATGTTTTATTGGATTATGGCCTAGTGTTACAAATTTACAGTATTTATTTTCATACTCTAAAATGTATTTTCTTGTTGTTATTTTTTAACATTTAAAATGAAAGTCAGAATAATGCAAGTTTCTTGATTCAGTCTGAAGAATAAATACAATAGTGTACACTAGAAAAAATATTAGTGATAAAAGTAATATGTTACTGTATTTTATATTAGCTATAGTTATATAAATTATTATTTTAAACATGAATAATTGTGCACTCTCTGAGAAATTTTTTTGACTCTGCCGCTGACCATGACCCTCATGGTTTTTCTAAAACGCGCCTCAAGACTCAAGAGGTCACAAATCATGTCCATTTATGTGCCCAATGTATCTCTTGTGTCTTAACCATGTGAAAGTTTCTTAAGTGCCACAACTGCACCCCTCAAAGATTCATCATTCTCATTGAGGTTTGTTCCCCCATGTTTCCGAGGAGACAGTGATTTTGATACTAAATTGTAGCATCCTGACTTCACTTGTTTGCTTTGCATGTTGTAGCCCTGCAAGGTTTTCTAAAATGCGTCTCAAAGTGTCAAAGGCATATGTATCTATATGCCTAACATCTCTCTTGTTTATTAACCATGCGCCCAAAACGAACGATATCACAAGATCTTACATGTATCTTATGTGTTCATGAGATAAATGAATGCAGAACACATTGTGTTGCATCGTATAAATTTGCATATTTTTCCTACAACTCATTTAGATCAAAATGATTGTTTGTTCTGGGAAGAATAAATGGCAAGTTTTGTTGCTTACTGTGTTATTTTAAGAATTTGGAATTTAGTGAACTTAAATTTTGCAGAGATAGTAATTGAAGAAGCTATATGTATAGTTGCATGGAAAGACATTGCTAAGATATGCTCAGGTTTTTTCCCAGTTGGACTGCGACAATGTATGCATGTTGATTTGATGATTATAAACTTTTATGAGAATGAAAATCAGATTATATAATATTTCATGGCACAGATATACACACTCTTTCTTTTCTCCGAAGGTTTGTGTGCTAAGTGGAATGTTCTCTTGAAATCAATTCAAAAGAAAAGTAAGATTAAGATTTCGCCCAATTGATTTTGTTGGCCGCCTAAAGCTATAGTAAAGATTTGAGTAATATTAGGTATGTAAAAAATGAAGGTAATAAAGTTGCTTTTTTTTAGGGGAAAGGTAATATTGTTCTAACTGTATATGCTAAGATTAAGAAAGGGTGGGGAAATCATTTTCACAAAGTATTTATTAAAAAAGTCATAAAGGTGGCATAGAACTAAATGCACACAAAACCAATTGACACTAGAAATATTAAGACCACCGAAATAGGGATATTTTTAAGAGAAAATTAAAAAGTTGAAGCTTGGGGTTTGTGATATGAATTGCAATTTTTCACTTTTGTCTAGTATATTAGGGGAGATCTCCTTTAGAGGAAATCCTCCAAATTTTGTGTCTGAGCAGTTCACCTTATTTTGGATCCAAATCTTGCCATCTAGCCTTAAATAATTAAATGACATTCCTAAGGAGATAAAATTAGAAAATGAAATAAGATCTGATGGTTTTTCGATTAAAGTTTGTTAGGAGATTTATCGATGTGAATAACTGAAATCAATGTATCGTTGTTGTTATTATTATGAAATTATCAAGGTTTACATACAGAATTTGATACTAACATTCATATCGTGCTCGTATCATATAGTTGCAGGCTGCATTATGATTTTTAGGTCTTTCTAGCAAGGGCATCAATTTTAACATTTATACGCTAGAAAGGCAAATATAACAAATGACCTGCTTTGTTAATTCATTTTGAAGGGGTGGCATTGTCTTTTGGGCTGATACTGTTGGAGCTGGTTACATATACGCAAGGCTCAAGAACTGGGCTGAGATATATGGTAATTTCTTCACGCCGTCATCATACTTAGAAGAGAGAGCCAAGAAGGGCCTGCCTCTGGTAAGAATTGTCATTCTTCTATGTCCACTTATTTCATCCTTCAGTAAAAAGGTCCTACATTTTAAAGAATGGTTATTCAATAGGAACTGCAGTACTAATTTTGTCGGTATATAAAAAGCTACTCCGATTGCGGTTTGTTTTATTGCTATAACCTTCACCTTGGATGATTAACTATTGCATCTTCTTGTGCATTATTGTTTTAATACCAGCTTTTTCTTGTTCTTTCTATTAATTTTTTTTCTTCCTACAGAGCTTGCTCAATTTGTCTGAATCACAATCTTCGCGGTCTCGCCTTTAGTGATTCTTGGAAAACTGAAAAGTCAATAGTTTGATGCCATGGAAGATTGAAAATTCCTCACTACAGGTGGTCCAGTTCAACAACTTTAATAACATGATGCAGCTCTAATAGACATGGAAGATCCCCATCGTTGGGGTTAATAATGCGAATGCGATAATAAACCCTCTGGCAAATGCATAGGCTAATATGTTTATTTTCCCTTTCACAATTGATTAAGAGTAAAATATTTGCCTTCATTTTTCTTTTAGAATAAGCATAAGCTAGTGATGGTGATATTTATTCACACTCCTGTATCAAACTGCAGAAAGCTTGTGTAAAACAGTACCAGTCACCCTTTTACAGAAAAATTGGTGATGGTCTTTAATAGTTCACGATCTTATTCCTCCAGTACTATGGTTTATGTATGTTTGGTTCTGAATTCCACTAGCTAGTCTGGACTTTGATGTGTAAAAATATAGTAATTATCTTTTCTGAAAATATATTAAAAAGATCTTAGCTTGTGTTATTAAGTTGGTGGTAAAAGTTGCTAAGGTTTTTTTATCCATGCCTTTTATAAGAGATTTGCTTTTGCTTTTATTATATAGTTATAATTGTAATGAAGTACAAGATGTTCAAAGAAACTATTCTTATATTTATGTGCACTTGGGCATAGTGGTATAAGTAAACATAAAAATTCTAGACAAAAATGAAATCTATAACTGAAAGAAAGTCTGATAATGATCTGTTTCTGCATCATGATTTTTAGCAATGAATGTACATTGTCACAATGTGTTGATTTTAGCAAGCTAATGTTCAATAAAAGCTAGAAAGAATCAGTGTTTTATGTGGGTACTGAGAACCAATTAATTTATGTGTTCTTCATAGACTGCTAGAGGAAAGGAATTTTATTTGGTTAGTTTTTTATAACAGGTTTGATTGAGTTTTTCTACCATCTTAAACTTTTGGTTTGCTAGAAA
This sequence comes from Pontederia paniculata, assembly GCA_001647135.1. Taxonomy (NCBI): domain Eukaryota; kingdom Viridiplantae; phylum Streptophyta; class Magnoliopsida; order Commelinales; family Pontederiaceae; genus Pontederia; species Pontederia paniculata. The sequence continues at coordinate 71,986 of LTAE01000710.1, forward strand.
AGTTTGACATTTCTTTTCAATAAAAGTTGACGGTTGAAAAAAAAGGAAAAAATACATGTTCTTGATAGATTTCTAGATGTAAGAAACTTTATTTTAATTTTGGATAAAAGATGTGAAAAAATTATGTGTTAGATTTTCTTACTTTTTAACTGGTCTTTCTATCTATTTGATCTTTTCATTTGCTAGAAAACTCCAACTATTGTGATGAGTAAATGAACTTGGTATGATGTCATTATTTAAATATTATAAAAATAATAAAGCAAACAAAAAAAATCTCTAGAAATATATGTATGAAACATAATTAATAAACTATTTCCTTTAAGCCAATGAATTTATGTGCTTATCTCATGTATATTTCTTTCCCTATTTTTGTATCTCAGTGTTTAATTATCAATATGCTGTTAATTGTGGTAAAGAATTGATTGTTTAGATTTTTTTTTTAAAATTTTAGGAGGGTGAAGACAAAATATTAAGGAAGCTATTTAGATGGAGAAAAAAAAAGAGGAGATAGGAAAATAAAAGAAGGAAAGAAACAAAAAGAAAAGAAAATATAAGGAGAGGAGAAAATAAATAAAAGAAAGTTTGTAATTTTGTTAACAACTTTCTTATAACAATTTTAATGAAATACTTTGTGATTTACATGAGAAAGTTAATTAGTTAATTATTTATATCCAATGAGAAATGAAATAAAAAGATGAGTTGGAAGGCATGAAATTAACGAAGATGGTCCTTACCAGCTTAATTAAATGCTGGAAATATAAATAATTTTCTTCATGAGGAATTTAAAGAGTTTTTCAACCTACTTATTAGCATATTAATGCTGGAGTAGAAAGAGGTATGGAAGAAAAAAAAATGGAAAAAAAGTTTTAAAACAGATAAATATATATTGAAATTAGAGAATTCACAACTTATTCACATCTTTTGAACTCGGTATCGCAATCGTTCAAATTTAAATTTACAAAAAATATAAGTGGAGAGAGAAAGCAAGAAAAAAATAATTATAAATCTAAATTCGAACGATTGCTATTTGGATTCTTGTTGATGCAATATTGATATCAAAATTTTCAATCGTATACATGAGAATCTTCTGTGCACCCAATTTATTAGAAAGGTTGAACGATTAACTATTATTATTATTATTATTATTATTATTATTATTATTATTATTATTATTATTATTATTATTATTATTATTATTATTATTATTATTATTAAAGGATAACAAAATGGAAAAAGTTGAAACCTTAAAATTGGAGATGTTGATTCATGGGCTTCGAGTGCAACTCA